>SNVD02003541.1:0-18301 GCA_013180625.2 Boswellia sacra
AGTGTCTAAAGAAGTGGAGGAAGCTGTGGCAAGCTTGGATGAGACTATAGCTATCACCACAAACAGGTATGATGTTTCTTACATTGAATTGCCTTTATCTAATGAGAAACTTCTACCTTCCGTGATGAAAGCACCTGCCTTGGAGCTTAAGCCTCTTCCAGATCATTTGAAGCATGTTTTCCTAGGTGAGAAAGATACTTTGCCAATCATAATAGCAAAGGGTCTTGCACCATTACAAGAAGAGAAACTCATCCGAGTGCTCTGAGATCACAAAACGGCCATTGGGTGGACAGTCGCTGACATCAAAGGTATTAGTCCAGCCGTATGCATGCACCGCATCTTGTTAGAAGAGGGATCCAAGCCCACTAAAGAAGCACAGCGGAGGTTGAATCCTCCAATGATGGAAGTTGTCAAGAAAGAAATCCTGAAATTGTTAGATGTGGGTGTGATTTATCCAATTTCGGAAGCAAGTGGGTGAGTCCAGTCCAAGTTGTTCCAAAGAAATCTGGTGTTACAGTGGTTAAGAATGACAATAATGAGCTAGTTCCCACTCGTATCCAAACCGGGTGGCGAGTTTGTATTGATTATCGAAAGCTCAATTCTGCAACTCGCAAGGATCACTTTCCTTTGCCATTCATTGATCAAATGCTGGAGAGATTAGCAGGTCATTCTCATGATTGTTTTCTTGATGGCTATTCAGGATATAATCAGATTGTCATTGCCCCTGAGGATCAAGAGAAAACTACATTCACATGCCCATTCGGTACATTTGCCTATCGACTCATGCCATTCGGTCTTTGCAATGCCCCTGCCACTTTCCAAAGGTGTATGGTAAGTATTTTCTCTGATTATGTTGAGAACATCATTGAGGTATTTATGGATGACTTTAGTGTTTTTTGGTGATTCTTTTGATAAATGCCTTGACAACCTTACCCTTATACTTCAAAGATGTATAGAAACTAACCTTGTTCTGAATTGGGAGAAATGTCAATTTATGGTAGATCAGGGTATAGTTTTGGGACATGTTATTTCTGCTAAGGGTATAGAGGTTGATAAATCCAAGATAGATCTTATATGTTCCTTACCACCTCCCACAAGTGTGCGGGATATTCGTTTGTTTCTTGGTCATGCAGGTTTTTATCGTAGATTCATCAAAGATTTCTCGAAGATAGCATTGCCCCTATGCAGATTATTACAGAATGACGTGGCCTTTGAATTTGATGAGAAATGCAAAGAGGCGTTTGAGAAACTGAAGGAACTCTTGACTTCGGCTCCAGTAATCTAATCTCCGAATTGGAATCATCCATTCGAGATCATGTGCGATGCAAGTGACTACGCTGTGGGTGCCGTTTTGGGTCAACGAATTGGCAAAATTCCACATGCCATTTACTATGCATCTCGGACTTTAAATGATGCTCAACTTAATTATTCTACCACTGATAAAGAGCTGCTAGCGGTTATTTTTGCTTTAGAAAAGTTTCGATCTTATTTGATTGGTACTAAAGTAACCGTTTATTCTGATCATGCAGCTTTGAGGTACTTGCTCACAAAGAAAGATGCTAAACCAAGACTTATCAGGTGGATACTCCTTTTACAGGAGTTTGACTTGGAAATCAAAGACAAGAAGGGAAGTGAAAACTTAGTTGCAGACCATCTCAGTTGCATTGTCCATGATAAGAATGCACTGCCATTACAAGAAAGTTTTCCAGATGAACAATTGTTGTCTCTAAATGTAGTATCCCCTTGGTATGCAGATATTGTCAACTACTTAGTTACCAAAAAGCTACCACATGACTTGACTCGAGCTCAAAGAGACAAGATCAAGAACATTGCCAAGTATTACATATGGGATGATCCGTACTTATGGAAGCATTGTTCTGACCAAGTGATAAGAAGGTGCGTTTCTGAATCTAGAATTGAAAATTCAATTTTACGCTTTCCTGTCTTTCTTATTCATGTGGAGGTCACTTCGGACCCAAAGAACAGCCCTTAAAGTTCTTGATTTGTGGATTTCCTACTGGCCATCATTGTTTCAAGACTGCATACTGTTCTGCAAAAGCTATGTGATCGTTGGCCAAAAGGCACAAGGTAATTTAAGTGCCAGAAAAAAAAAAAAAAAAATCAAATGCCAACAAAACCCCTATACTTGTTGTTGAGATTTTTGATGTGTTGGGTATTGATTTCATGGGTCCTTTTCCTTCATCTTTTGGTAATGTTTACATTATACTTGCTGTGGATTATGTTTCTAAATGGGTGGAAGCAAAGGCTACGAGAACTAATGATTCTAAAGTTTTTGTAGATTTTGTGAAATCTAATATTTTTGCGAGATTTGGAACACCAAGAGCCATAATTAGCGATAGAGGGACACACTTCTATAATAGATCATTTGAAGCCTTGCTCAAGAAATACAACATCACTCACAAGGTGTCTACTGCATATCATCCACAAACTAGTGGTCAAGTTGAAGTTTCAAATCGAGAAGTCAAATCCATTCTCGAGAAGATAGTGAATCCGAACCGAAAAGATTGGAGCCTACGATTGAATGATGCACTTTGGGCATACCGAACTGCTTACAAGACACCTATTGGTATGTCTCCGTATAGGTTAGTCTATGGTAAGCCATGCCACCTTCCAGTGGAGCTCGAACATCAAGCATGGTGGGCAGTAAAGCTTTGTAACATGGAGATGGATGCTGCTGGAGAATAAAGGAAGCTTCAACTACAAGAATTGGAAGAACTTAGAAATGATTCCTATGAGAATTCCAGAATTTACAAGGAGAGAACTAAGGCATTTCATGATAAAATGATCTCCAGGAAGAATTTTGAAGTGGGATAGAAAGTTCTTTTATTTCATTCTCACCTCAAGTTATTTCCAGGTAAATTACGATCTCGATGGGTTGGACCTTTTGTTATTACTAATGCTTTTCCTCATGGTGTAGTGGAAATCAAGAGCTTAAAAATGGACAAAGTATTCAAGGTGAATGGGCACAGGTTGAAGCCTTACTATGAGAAGTCAGTGATGTAGGACATCGATGAGGTACCTCTCTACGAGCCAACTTATCTTGATGGGTGAGGACAGATAACGTCAGGCTGAGGACGTTAAATCAAGCGCTTATTGGGAGGCAACCCAATGTTTTTGAAAAATAAAAAAAAAAAGAAGAAAAGAAAAGAGGTATGTAACAATCCAATTTATTTAAGTGTTTCGAGAGATTCTCTCATGGGGCTATTATAATTGCTACAGGTTTTAATCTCGCTTTGCCATTTTATCCTTATTTCTCGCTTTGGTTGTTTAGTTTTTTGACTTTCATTTGCTCTTAGTGTTTTGATTATTCTTTTATTTGTACCTATTTTCCTTTTCTTTTCTCTTGTGTTTAATTATGATTATATCCGTGCTCTACGTCATTCAGTATGTGCAACAGCTTGAGGAAACATCTAAACGGAAGCTGAAGCCATTGCCCGAAGGTTTGAAACGTGCACATCTTGGAGAAGAACAGACTCAATCGCATTATCGTAATATCTCTCCTTTTCTTCTCTTCAATGGATGCTGATATCTTTCTATCGAACCTTCGTAAATATTTCCCTTCACTTCCTCAAAATGCTGTGTTTAAAATTTATAAAGTACGATGACTAGACTTTGGACATTGATGCCTTAAATGTTGCTCGCTGATATTCCGATGGCTTATCGTAGCCGAAGGTGTGATATTGTCCGGTTTATGCCGGCTACATTTACACATTCTCCACAACAAATACTCCTTGGTCGCTAATAGAGCGATACTACGCTCCAAATATAGTCGAAGATCCGAAAAGGTTACAAATAAGTGTTTTAATTTAATGTGCGAGATGTGAAGTGTAACCTGCTTGTTCGTTCATGTAGATGGGTGTGGGCGGCCAAGAAGGAAATATAAGAAGATAAACTGTCATTTATTTCAGATGTTGAAGAATTGTGAGGCGCTGGAGAATGTAATATTTGTTACTCGCGGTTCACATTCTCGGGGGACTTGTCATCTGATTTACGTAATTTATGGACACAATTTGTGGTGATGAATTGCTGTTTTATAGTCTCGGGAATCTGACTAAAAACGACCCTGTTTGCCAGTTTATAAGAAAACTGGATGGGAAGCAAATCCCCGACTCATAGAAGGCGTTTTCAGCCGTTACTGGACGTAAAACCAGAGGAAGATGTGAGCCACACTCACAACTACTTGTATATTTGAATGTGTGTTGTTGTTGTCGAATTTTATTTCTTTCTTGTTTCGTTTGATCTGATTATCAATGTTGTTTTTGTGTTGTTGTTGTTTGTTGATTTTGTTTGTTTTAATCTCAAGTTTTCTTTTTGACAAACCATATGACTACCCTATGGCATAAGTACACGTGGGAGACAAGTGTGGAGGTTTTGTCAACCTCCACCGAAAGTGTATCTCTATTTTTATGCTTCACGTGGGAGACAAGTGTGGGGGTTTTGTCAACCCCCGCCGAAAGTGTATCTCCATTTTCCATGCTTCACGTGGGAGACAAGTGTGTAGTTTTTGTCAAACCTCTCCGAAAGCATATCTCATTTTTTCAAATCTTGGGGCGATAAATCTGCATCGAGCACCCCGCACCGAAAGTATGTCCCCATGTGTCAAAATTTGAGAGTTTTATGGGTGTATATATACATTCTGCATATTTCATATGTCATTCCATAACCTGTCTTGCAATTGAAAAGCATAATATCTAACGTGTCTTACACAAGATTAGAGCACTTGTAGAAATGGAGAAAACACCAATTCGGCGATTCTGCAATATATGCGTATTTTGCGGATCGCAATTTGGTAAAGAAGGAGAGTTTACCACAGCAGCTCTTGATCTTGGTAGGACATTAGCTGCGAGGGGTATTCATTTGATTTATGGAGGGGGTAGTCCTGGGTTAATGGGGTGTGTGTCGACAGCTGCATCCCTAGGAGGGAGCAAAGTTCTCGGCATTATCCCTAAACCATTAGCTGTACGAGATATCGTAGGCAATACAATCGGGGAAGATTTACAGGTCTCTAGCATGCATGAGCGTATTGCACATATGGTTGTTAAGTCCGATGCATTTATAGCTTTGCCTGGTGGTTTATGGTACATTAGAGGAGATATTTCAAATCACCTCCTGGGCACAGCTAAACATCCATCGGAAACCCATTGGTTTGTTAAATGTTAATAATTTTTTTGATGGTTTGTTGTCCTTTCTTGATCAAGCTGTAGAAAAAAAATTTCATCTCACCGTCAGCAAGGCAAATGCTGGTTACAGCTTCAACTGCAGGAGAGTTAATTGACAAACTACAAGAATTCGTTTATTCACCTGATCCAACAATGGCTCGGATAAATTGGTTTGGAGAAGGCAACAAAAGGCGTCAACTGGTTTTAACCCTCCATCTGTAATCTCTATTTGCTGGTTTGCTTCGTTTTTGTTTGCTTTCTTTTTAGTGTGTTTATTTGAGATTTTTCATGTCATTTCTTTTGAGCTTTTTTAGGTTATTTCTTTCGTCCCAGGTAATATTTTCTAATCTCGGTTTTTAGAGTGGTGGCTTAAAAAGTTCAAGTTCTCTTGAAACGCATTCTGGATCTCTTCACTCCATAATGGCTGAATAAGGAGGCTAACTTCTAAACTTTGTAGACCCATTCTAACTAACTTGTTTTTGTTTGCTGACTTGTTGAACTTTGTTATTTTATGAGTGAGTTTAGTTTTGCGTAATTTAGAGTTGTTATGTGTTTTTATCTTTATCAGTTTTGATTTTAAAAAAAAACAATTGTGGAAAAACCTGAGAATGGCAGAATATGGGTTTCTTTAACCCTTGAAACGCATTCTCTCTAAATAAATCTATAGTTTGTTTATTTCATGTTATTTGAAGTGTCTTGTTTCTTGTTTTGTTCTTTCATAATAAAGGTATATAGGCTGGAAACCTTAAGTCTGCGGGCTACTGGTCCTAAGGAGTGTTGAAATATACAATCTTGACTCAGGTGTAACAACGCCACGTACCTCTTTTCTTGCATTTTGTGGGTCGATGATAAGATAATGATTGAATTAAGAATAACTCTTGGAAAATGATAAATGATGCATGGATCTGTGTGCTTGAAATGTTTATTGGTTTTCGCTTTGCTTTTGATTCCTTCCGCAACATTGAGCACTGAGCTATTATCCCTGAGTTATTTGTTCACTTAGAGAAAGTTTATGTAATTTAAATGTTTCTTCATATATCAATGAATTCTAGAACTTGTTTGATGGTCACTCAAGGCGAAATCCTAGGCTGTGCAACATTGGGGAAATGAGTTAGGCCATCTTTGGACCGTTTGAGCCTCAATAGCCAACCTTGATAGAAATTGATCCCTAGTTACCCCTTTGAGCCTCTGTAAGCCTTTTTCTTTGTTAACTCACTAAAAGATTTCCTACCTCAAATGAATTTGTTCCAAACAGTTTATCCCTTACCTATGAGCATGTAGATCATTCACAATTAAATTTTGAGCTATGTTCTTGTTTTGGGAAGTTAGAGGAGGTTGGGATGTGTCATGAGCAATACAAGTGAGTTCTATTGTGTTTAAAAAAAAAAGAAAACAGAAAAAAAATCCAATCTGTACTTATCGTCCACGTACTTACACATTGAGGACAATGTGTTGTTTAAGTGTGGGAGAGGGGAAGTGTAATAAAAAAAGAAAAAAGAACAAAAAAAGAACAAAAGAAGAAGAATAAGATATCTATACCCTTAAGTGTTCTTAAAAAGAATGAAACAACAAAGTGTGCGGGTGTAGTTTTCTTTTGTTTTCTGCAAAAAAAAAAAAAAGATTGAGTGTTCTAAATAAGTTTGTGGGAGTAACCTGGTGAATTGAAATGAAGTTGTGTTATAGGGTTGAGCTCTACATAGTCTTGAATGATTTATGTGTTTGTGGGGTGATTTGAGCCAAATTATTATCCTTTATCATACCTTCACCCAAGCCAAACGTTACAAGCTTAATAAAGTCCTACTTGATCCTTGGTGTTGTGCATGTCTACATTAGTGAAGAGTGACTTGAAAAGCAGGCCTATGGAGTTCATTCATACACACATCTTCAATATTAAATATGATTCATTTTTATGCATAAACTCATCCGGGATACAAGTGATAAGGTGAGAATGGCTCTACACACACACACTTGAGGAATTGAAGTGAAGCGAAACTAATCCTTGAGATGAAATTCTTGATCAAGTGCATTATTTTGAAGTTTTCCTTTGGTTATAATTAAGTACAATCTTTGAGGCCTATTTGCAAGTTGAAGCATTTGTGTGTGTTTTAATTTTTCTTTGATTCTGTTTCGGTTTAGTTTTGTTTCGTATCATTTTAGTTGCTCGAGGACTAGAAAAGTCTAAGTGTGGGGGAATTTGATAGGTGTCTATTTATGTATTACTTTTATATCAATTCGTCCATGTTTCTTTGCTATATTCCTTGGTATTTTTATGTTTTAGTGTGGTTTTGATGTTTGTAGGAGTTTTGGAGCAACTTGCACAAAAATGGAGTAAAACCCTTCATTTTCATCTCTGCTAATCAGCCAATTTCTCGGAGTTGATTGTATCGATATACAATTAACCGATAACATGCTATATACCATTGAAAAGCTCTCGAAGTCTATTTTTTGGAGAAATTTACGGTTCACGAATTTTTGTAGTGTACCGAAAGTTGTGATAAAAATGGTATGAGAAGTGTATATTTATAATTCCATATATTACTGTAGCATGTTATTAAATACGGGGCCTGTAGCAAGTTACTGTAGCAGAGTATTTAAACACATTTTAGGGTTTTATTTTCATAACTTGAAGAGGGGAAAACGTGGAAGGAGGCTGCATTTCTGGATTTCTCTCATCCCTTGGAGTTCTTGAAGGAGAAAGAAGATTTTGAAGGAGGAGGAACTACAATTCCAAGAAGATTCATCTACAAAGAAGATTTTCAAAGAATTTGCTAAGTTCTTTCTTTCCTTTTCAATTCTGGAATTTCTCTGTATTGTATTTGTTATTCTGATTGAATATGTGTAACTAAATCTGAATTGGTTGAGGGTGATTTCAAAGCCCTTGATATGGATTTTGTGAGTTGATTGTGTAAGAAATTGTTATCCAATTCTCTAATTGAAGTTGCTTGTATTTTCCCATATCTAATGCTTATGATTGCTTACTGATTGTATTTGGAATGGCCAACTGAATATAATCTGTTGTTGTCTATTGCTAGATTAGAAATCTTGATCCGTAATTGTCATGAATTTCCAATCATTAGTAGCAAAATTGTGATCAGAGATGGCAATTGGAAAATACAACCTAGGTTAAATAATCCGAACTTGTGTGATTATTGCTTAGATCAACCTATCTTTCTCCTCGTAATGCTTCCATTGAATTAAACTCAGAGAGCTTGTTCTAGGTTGTTTAATGGATAGAGATTAAATAAAGAGCTTGTTTTATTTAACAACAAAGTAAGGAAAGATTGGAGTAATAGAGCTTGTTATTATCTACGGTTGATAACTTCAATGCTGTAATTAGATGACAATTCTACAATTAATTCGCAAATCCATATCTTGTGGTAGAGAAGGATCCCTTAACCAGCTTTCTCCCATTGATTTTTTCATTCAAATTTACTTTCTGTTTTGTTATTCTTTACTTGCATTCTTATTTCATTTAGTAAATCATTCAACAAAAATCCCCCCTGTTTAGTTTATTGTTGCTGGAAATAACAAATTCAATTAGAATCAATCCTCGTGGGAACGATATCTACTTATCACTTTATTACTTGTTAGTATACTTGCTAGTTTCGAACGCATCATAACTCACTAAAAGATTTCCTAACCTTAATTGAATTTGTTCCAAACAGTTTATCCCTTACCTATGAGCATGTAAATCATTCGCAATTACATTTTGAGCTATGTTCTGATTTTGGGAAGTTAGAGGAGGTTGGATTATGCCATGAGCAATGCAAGTGAGTTTTATTATGTTTGTTGAAAAAAAAAAAAAAGAGAAAAAAATATGTACTTATCTTCCACGTACTTAAACATCGAGGACAATGTATTGTTTAAGTGTGGGGGAGTGGAATTGCAGTTTAAAAAAAAAGAAAAAAAAGAAAAAAAAAGAGTTCTATACCCTTGGGCGTTCTTAAAAAGAATGAAATAACAAAGTAAGGGAGTGTAGTTTCTTTTGCTTCCTACAAAAAAAAGAAGAAAAAAGGAAAAAAAGAAAAAAGAAAAAAAAAGAGTTCGAGTGTTCTGAATAAGTTTGGGAGAGTCATTTGATGAATAAGAATGAATTTTTTATGTCATGGGCTTGAGCTCCACATAATATTGAATGATTTTATATGTTTGTGGGTGATTTGAGCCTAATTATTATCCTTTATCATACCTTCACCCAAGCCAAACGTTACAAGCTTAATAAAGTCCTACTTGATCCTTGGTGTTGTGCATGTTCTACATTAGTGGAGAGTGACTTGAAAAGCAGGCCTATGGAGTTCATTTATACACACATCTTCAATATTAACTATGAGTCATTTTTATGCATAAACTCATCCGGGTTACAAGTGATTAGGTGAGAATGGCTCTACACCCACACACTTGAGGAATTGAAATGAAGCGAAACTAATCTTTAAGATAAAATTCTTGATCAAGTGCATTATTTTGAAGTTTTCCTTGGGTTATAATTAAGTACAATCTTTGAGGCCTATTTGCAAGATGAAGCATTTGTGTGTTTTAATTTTTTGTTGATTCTGTTTCGGTTTAGTTTTATTTCATATTGTCGTAGTTGCTCGAGGACTAGCAAAGTCTAAGTGTGGGGGAATTTGATAAGTGTCTATTTATATATCATTTTCATATCAATTCGTCCATGTTTCATTGCTATATTCCTTGGTATTTTTATGTTTTTGTGTGGTTTTGATGTTTGTAGGAGTTTTGGAGCAACTTGCACAAAAATGGAGTAAAACCTTCATTTTCACCTCTGCTAGTCAACCATCTTCTCGGATTTAATTGTATTGATATACAATGAACCCGATGACATATCATATACCGTTGAAAAGCTCTCGAAGTCTACTTTTTGGAGAAATTTACGGTTTATGAATCCATTCAGTGTACCGAAAGTTGTAATCAAAACAGTGTGAGAAGTGTAGAAATGCAATTCCACACATCATTGTAGCATGTATAATAGGGGACACTGTAGCACGTTACTGTAGTAGAGTATTTAAACACATTTTAGGATTTTATTTTCATAACTCGAAGAGGGGAAAACGTGGGAGGAGGCTGCATTTCTGGATTTCTCTCATCCCTTGGAGTTCTTGAAGGAGAAAGAAGATTTTGAAAGAGGAGGAACTACAATTCCAAGAAGATTCATCTACAAATAAGATTTTCAAAGAATTTGCTAAGTTCTTTCATTCCTTTTCAATTCTGGAATTTCTCTGTATTGTATTTGTTATTCTGATTGAATATGTGTAACTAAATTTGAATTGGTTGAGGGTGATTTCAAAGCCCTTGATATGGATTTTGTGATTTGATTGTGTAAGAAATTGTTATCCAATTCTCTAATTGAAGTTGCTTGTATTTTCCCATATCTAATGCTTATGATTGCTTACTGATTGTATTTGGAATGGCCAACGGAATATAATCTGTTATTGTCTATTGCTAGATTAGAAATCTTGATCCGTAATTGTCATGAATTTCCAATCATTAGTAGCAAAATTGTGATCAGAGATTGCAATTGGAAAATACAACCTAGGTTAAATAATCTGAACTTGTGTGATTATTGCTTAGATCAACCTATCTTTTTCATCGTAATGCTTCCATTGAATTAAACTTAGAGAGCTTGTTCTAGGTTGTTTAATGGATAGAGATTAAATAAAGAGCTTGTTTTATGTAACAACAAAGTAAGGAAAGATTGGGATAACAGAGCTTGTTGTTATCTACGGTTGATAACTTCAATACTGTAATTGGATTACAATTCTATGTTAATTCACAAATTCATATCTTGTGGCAGAGAAAGAACCCTTAACCAAGTGTCCCTCATTGAATTTTCAATTCATTTAATATTGTGTTGTGTTATTCTTTATTTGCCTTCGTATTCAGTTTAATTAATCATTCAACAAAACCCCCCATATTTAGTTTATTATTACTGGAAATAACAAATTTAATTAGAATCAATCCTCGTGGGAACGATATCTTACTCATCACTTTATTACTTGTGCGACTAGTATACTTGCTGTCTCTTATACACATCTAGATGTGTATAAGAGACAGATTTACCACGTTCTTAAACATGTGTAACTGAATCTGAATTGGTTGAGGGTGATTTCAAAGCCCCTGATATGGTTTTTGTAAGTTGATTGTGTAAGGACTTGTTATCCAATTCTCTAATTGAAGTTGCTTGTATTCTCCCATATTTAATGCTTATGATTGCTTGCTGATTGTATTTGAGTGACCAACTGAATATAATCTGGTTGTGATTTATTGCTAGACTAGAAATCTTGATCCGTAATTGTCTTGAATTTCTAATCATTAGTAGCAAAATTGTGATCAGAGATTACAATTGTAGAATATAACCTAAGTTAAATAATCCGAGCTTGTGTGTTTATTGCTTAGATCAACCTATCTTTCTTATCATAATGCATCCATTGAATTAAACTCAGAGAGCTTGTTCTAGGGTGTTTAATGGATAGAGATTAAATAAAGAGCTTGTTTTATTTAACAACAAAGTAAGGAAAGATTGGGGTAATAGAGCTTGTTATTATCTACGGTTGATAACTTCAATGGTGTAATTGGATGACAATTCTACAATTAATTCGCAAATCCATATCTTGTGGTAGAGAAGGATCCCTTAACCAGCTTTCTCCCATTGATTTTTCATTCAAATTTACTTTCTGCTTTGTTATTCTTTACTTGCATTCTTATTTCATTTAGTAAAGCATTCAACAAAAATCCCCCCCTGTTTAGTTTATTGTTGCTGGAAATAACAAATTCAATTAGAATCAACCCTCGTGGGAACGATATCTTACTTATCACTTTATTACTTGTGCGACTAGTATACTTGCTAGTTTCGAACGCATCAAGTTTTTGGCGCCGTTGCCGGGGATTGATTTTCTATTCGATTTGTTATTTTGTTTTCATTGTTGAGTCATATTTTCTTTGTTTTTCTTTTCTGATTGTTTGTGTTTAGATAACATGGCGGTAAACTTCTATCAATTCAGTCGCGGATTTGAGCCACAAGTACCATGGAGAGTAAATGAAGTAAGCACTCTGAACATTGAACAACAACTTTATGAGCTAACCTCTCTTGTGGAAAACATGGCTGTAGGAGATATGCAGAAATCTTATGCATGTGGGGTATATTCTACCATGGAGCATCCAATTGACATGTATCTAACTTTACAAGAAGAATATATGGAACAAGCCAATGCCATGGGTGGATTTCCAGGACAAACGAGGCAATGGTATGATCCTTTCTCTAGCACTTACCATGCTGGATGGGAAGATCAACATAATTTCAGTTACTGGAATCATCAACCAATCACTCCAAATGTGATAAGTGTCTTATTTATATATCATTTTTTCATATCAATTCGTCCATGTTCTTTGCTATATTCCTTGGTATTTTTATGTTTTTGTGTGGTTTTGATGTTTGTAGAAGTTTTGGAGCAACTTTCACAAAAATGGAGTAAAACCCTTCATTTTCACCTCTGCTAGTCAACCATCTTCTCGGATTTAATTGTATTGATATACAATGAACCCGATGACATATCATATACCTTTGAAAAGCTCTCGAAGTCTACTTTTTGGAGAAATTTACGGTTTATGAATCCATTCAGTGTACCGAAAGTTGTAATCAAAATAGTGTGAGAAGTGTATATTTGTAATTCCATATGTCACTGTAGCATATTATTAAATACGGGGCACTGTAGCACGTTACTGTAGCAGAGTATTTAAACACATTTTAGGATTTTATTTTCATAACTTGAAGAGGGGAGAATGTGGTGGAGGCTTCAACTCTGGAATTCTTTCATCTCTTGGAGTTCTTGAAGGAGAAAGGAAGCTTGGAAAGAGGAAGAACTACAATCCAAAGAGAATTACATCAATTTTGCTAAGTTTTTTCCTTCCCTTTCATTTTCTGGAATGTCTCCATGTTGTATTGTATTTACCACGTTCTTAAACATGTTTAACTGAATCTGAATTGGTGAGGGTGATTTCAAAGCCCTTGATATGGATTTTGTGAGTTGATTGTGTAAGAAATTGTTATCCAATTCTCTAATTGAAGTTGCTGTATTTTCCCATATCTAATGCTTATGATTGCTTACTGATTGTATTTGGAATGGCCAACTGAATATAATCTGGTTGTTGTCTATTACTAGAGAAGAAATCTTGATCCGTAATTGTCTTGAATTTCTAATCCTTAGTAGCAAAATTGTGATCAGAGATTGCAATGGAGAATACAACCTAAGTTAAATAATCCGAGCTTGTGTGTTTATTGCTTAGATCAACCTATCTTTCTTATCGTAATGCATCCATTGAATAAATTTAGAGAGCTTGTTCTAGGTTGTTTAATGGATAGAGATTAAATAAAGAGCCTGTTTTGTTTAACAACAAAGTAAGGAAAGATTGGGATAACAGAGCTTGTTGTTATCTACGGTTGATAATTTCAATGGTATAATTGGATGAAAATTCTACAATTAATTCGCAAATCCATATCTTGTGGTAGAGAAGGATTCCTTAACCAGGTTTCTCTCATTGATTTTTCAATCTGTTTTTAATTTGTATTGTGTTATTCTTTACTTGCATTAATATTTCATCAAGTTAATCAATCAACAAAACCCCCCTCATTTAGTTTATTGTTGCTTTCGAATAACAAATGCAATTAGAATCAATCCTCGTGGGAACGATATCTTACTCATCACTTTATTACTTGTGCGACTAGTATACTTGCTAGTTTCGAAAGCATCAAGTTTTTGGCGTCGTTGCCGGGGATTGATTTTCTAATCGATTTGTTATTTTGTTTTCATTTTTGATTCGTATTTTGTTTGTTTTTCTTTTCTGATTGTTTGTTTTGGGCAACATGGCAGTAAATTTCCAACAATTCAGTAGCCGATTTGAGCCACAATTACAATGGAGTGTAAATGAGGTAAGCACTCAGAACATTGAACAACAACTTTCTGAGCTAACTTCTCTTGTGGAAAACATTGCTGTAGGAGATATGCAAAAATCTTATGAATGTGGGATATATTCTACGATGGAACATCCAATCGACATGAATCCAACTTTACAAGAAGAATATATGGAACAAGCCAATGCCATGGGTGGATTTCCAGGACAAACGAGGCATGGTATGATCCTTTCTCTAGCACTTACAATGCTGGATGGGAAGATCAACATAATTTCAGTTACTGGAATCATCAACCAATCACTCCAAATGTGATACCAAATCGGCCACAAAGTTTCAATCAACCTAGAGTGCAGCAACCATGTCAAATGCAACCACCACCAATGCCACATCCAGCACCGCAACCAGCTTCGCAAAACTCAGGTATGTCTCTCGAAGATATTGTTAATGCACTTGCCACTAACACAATGCAATTCCAGCAGGAAACTGGGCAAGTATCCAAAACCTGGTAAATCAAATGGGACAATTGGCTACTAGCATGAGCAAATTCGAGGGCCAAGACTCAGAAAAATTATCTTCTCAAGCGGTGATCAATCCAAGGGAGACTGTTAGTGCGATAACTTTGCAAAATGACGAGCAATTAGATGTCCTACCAAAGAAATCACAAAGTGATGAAGGAGATGACACCACTTCCACCATGAACAAAACATTGACTTCTTAGGTAAATCCTATAACTCCCATTCCTTCATATGTTTCTCCTCCACTTTTTCCTAGTAGATTTGCAAAATCGAAGAATGAGGAATAAGAACAAGAAATCCTGGAAACTTCTCACAAAATCAAGGTAAATATACCACTTCTGGATGCTATCAAGCAAGTACCTCATTATACAAAATGTCTCAAGGAGTTATGCACCAGCAAAAGAAAGTTAAAAAGAAATGAGAAGGTAAGTGTGGGGGAAAATGTTTAACTGTTTTACAAAGAAAAATTCCTCTGAAATACAAAGATTCAGGTACGTTCACCATTACATGCACCATTGGTAAAACTAAGTTTGAAATAGCTACGTTAGATTTAGAAGCATTTATTAACATCATGCCATATTCTATTTATGCTTCTTTAAATCTTGGACCTTTTGCGGAAACTAATATTACCATTCAACTTACCAAAAGTGTTGTGGAAGATGTGCTTGTGCAGGTGAATCAATTGGTTTTTCCAGCAAACTTCTATGTCCTTGAAATAGAGGATGAGACATCCCCTAATCCAACACCGATTCTTTTAGGGAGACCATTCTTGAAAACTACTAGAACCAAGATTGATGTTCATGATGGCACTCTGACCATAGAGTTTGATGGCAAGATGATGTGTTTTAATATTTTTGAGGAAATGAGGTACTCTAATGACTTACATTCTGTTTTTGCAGTTGACGTTATTGATTATTTGCCACAACAATGTTTTGAGTTAACTCGCAAGAATGGAGTGGATGTTGCTATTAGTGAACACATGAGGATAGAAAGTTTCAAAGAACCAAGAAAGCTGATACAAGTGTCTAAAGAACTGGAGGAAGCTGTGACAAGCTTGGATGAGACTAGAGCTATCACCATAAATAGGTATGATGTTTCATACATTGAATTGCCTTTATCTAATGAGAAACTTCTTCCTTCTGTGATGAAAGCCAATACCTTGGAGCTTAAGTCACTTCCAGATCATTTTAATTATGGATTCTTGGGTGAGAATAATACTTTGCGAGTTACAATGGAAATGGGCCTTGCACGAATACAAGAAGATAAACTCGTCCGAATACTTACAGATCACAAAATAGCTATTGAGTGGACAATTTTTGAACTCCAAGGCCCATCCATATGCATTGACCGTATCTTGTTAGAAGAGGGATCCAAGCCCATTAGAGAAGCACAACCGAAATTGGATCCTCCCATGATGGAACCAACGTCGGGCTGAGGACGTTAAACCAAGCGCTTATTGGGAGGCAACCCAATGTTTGTGAAAAATAAAAAAAAGAAGAAAAGAAAAATAAAATGAGGTAATAATGATCGATTTTTGTGTCTCGAGGAGATTCCTTTCGTAGGCCATCAAATTGATCAGGTGTTATCTCTCTTTGCCATCTGTCTCATTTGTTTTTATATTTTTTACTTGTTTTTGACTTTTGTTTGCTATTGTGTTGTTATCTCTTTTATGTGTCTTTAGTTTCGTTTCTGCTCTTTTCTTTTCTTTCCTTTTGTTTAATTTGATTATTTCGTACTTCGAATTCATTTGTGCAGCAACTTGAAGAAACATGTCAACGGGAAAGTTGAAGCCAATGGATTACTGGTAATAATCAAATGTAATAAGTGTCTATTTATATATTTTTCATATCAAGTTCGTCCATGTTTTCTGTGCTTATATTCCTTGGTATTTTTATGTTTTTGTGTGATTTGATGTTTGTATGAGTTTGAGGGAGTCTCTGCGTGCTTGGCATAAAATGGAGTAAAAACCTTCATTTTCACCTCTGCTGATCGGGAAGCCAACCATCTGTCCGTTGCGGATTGGTTGTGGAGGTTGTGAGTTGTGAGATACAATGAATCCGCTGACATATCATATAACCGTTGAAGGCTCTCGAAGTCTACTTTTTGGAGGAATTTACGGTTTGTGAATCCCATTCAGTGTAGCCGAAAGTTTTAATCAAAACGTGTGATAAGTGTAAGAAATGTAATTCCACAAATCACTGGAGCATGTATAATACGGGACACTGTAGCAGGTTACTGTAGCAGAGTATTTAAACACATTTTAGGGTTTTATTTTCATAACTTGAAGAGGGGAGACGTGGTGGAGGCTGCAGCTCTGGAATTCTTTCATCTCTTGGAGTTCTTGAAGGAGAAAGGAAGCTTGGAAAGAGGAAGAACTACAATCCAAAGAGAATTACATCAACTTTTCTAAGTTTTTCCCTTCCCTTTCATTTTCTGGAATGTCTCCATGTTGTATTGTATTTAACCACGTTTCTTAAACATGTGTAACTGAATCTGAATTGGTTGAGGGTGATTTCAAAGCCCCTGCTAGGTTTTTGTGAGTTAATTGTGAAGAAGTATGTTACCATTCTCTAATTGAGTTGCTTGTATTTTCCCATATCTAATGCTTATGATTACTTGCTGATTGTATTTGGAATGGCCAACTGAATATAATCTTGTTGTTGTCTGTTGCTAGAGTAGAAATCTTGAGCTTGTATTGGTCTTGAATTTCTATCCTTAGTAGCAAAACTGTGATCAGAGATTGCAATGTAGAATACACCTAAGTTTAAATATCCGACTTGTGTGTTTATTGCTTAGATCAACCATCTTTCTTATCGTAATGCATCCATTGAATTAAATTTTGAGAGCTTGTTTTAAGGTTGTTTAATGGATAGAGATTAAATAAAGAGCCTGTTTTGTTTAACAACAAAGTAAGGAATGATTGGGATAACAGAGCATGTTGTTATCTACGGTTGATAATTTCAATGGTGTAATTGGATGACAATTCTACAATTAATTCGCAAATCCATATCTTGTGGTAGAGAAGGATCCCTTAACCAGGTTTCTCTCATTGATTTTTCAATCTGTTTTTAATTTGTATTGTGTTATTCTTTACTTGCATTAATATTTCATCAAGTTAATCAATCAACAAAACCTCCCTCATTTAGTTTATTGTTGCTTTCGAATAACAAATTCAATTAGAATCAATCCTCGTGGGAACGATATCTTATTCATCACTTTATTACTTGTGCGACTAGTATACTTGCTAGTTTCAAACGCATCAAAATGGCATACCAAATTGGCTACAAGGTTTCAATCAACCTAGAGTGCAGCAACCATTTCAAATGCAAACACCACCAATGCCACAACCAGCACCACAACCAACTCCAGAAAACTCAGGTATGTCACTCCAGGATATTGTTAATGAAATTGCAACTAACACAATGCAATTCCAGCAGGAAACTGAGGCAAGTATCCAAAACCTCGCAAATCAAATGGGACAATTGGCTACTAGCATGAGCAAATTTGAGGGCCAATGCTTAGCAAAATTATCTTCTCAAACGATGATCAATCCAAGAGAGAATGCTTGTGCGATAACTTTGCGAAGTGAAGAGCCAATTCGAAGTGAAGAGCAAATGGAAACTGGGGCAAGTATCCAAAACCTGGCAAAGAAATCACAAACTGATGAAGGAGATGACACAACTTCCACC
>SNVD02003542.1:0-18140 GCA_013180625.2 Boswellia sacra
TCTGTTAACATTTGTGATGACAATGACATTCTACTGATAATTGTCCAACTTTGCCTGCCTTTAGGGAATGTCTCCATGAAGAAGCCATTGCCTTGAACACTTTCAAAAGGCCAAATCACAATCCATATTCACAAACCTACAATCCTGGTTGGAGAAATCATCCAAATTTTAGCTGGAAAAAAGACAATCATGCACAATCTTCACAAGTCCCTTTTCAAACACGACAAAATTTTCAAAATTCTCATGATCATGCATATGCTCCTCCTCCTAGGAATGACCTTCAAGGAAACATTCATTCTTCATTACAAAGCAAGAGACTTTCAATAGCCAAACTGCTCAAACATTAGCAAATTTGTCAGAAACTCTTGCAAAATTTGCATCTACATTTAGCATCCAAGAGAAGGGAAATTTTCCTTCTCAAACATTGCAAAACCCCAAAGATCAATCTACCTCAAATGCAGGGAGTTTAAGTAACCATTATTTTAACCAAGACAAGTCAGTCATGACCCTTCGCAATGGTAAGATTGTTGAAAAACACATTCCTGACCCTTGTGAGAAAGAAGAAGAATCGATCTTTAAAGGGCAGGAAGAGGCTGCTAAACCAACACCTAGCGAAGAGGAAACCATATCCTCATCTGTGCCTCCATTTCCTCAGGCATTAGCCACACAAAAGAAGCAAACTCACAATTCTGAAATCTTTGAAATTTTCAAACAGGTAAAGGTCAACATTCCCTTGCTTGATGTGATAAAACAGGTACCTTCTTATGCAAAATTTTTGAAAGACTTGTGCACTGTGAAAAGAAAACTGAATGTGAAAAAGAAGGCCTTTCTAGCCGAGCAAGTAAGTGCTATTCTTCAAAATAATAATACAGTGAAATATAAGGATCCAGGTTGTCCTACAATTTCATGTGTTATTGGAGAGCATAAAATTGAACAAGCTTTACTTGATCTTGGTGCTAGGGTGAATTTGCTTCCATATTCGGTTTTTCAGAACTCAATCTAGGTGAGTTAAAACCGACTTCTGTGACTCTTTTGCTTGCTGATAGATCAATTAAAGTACCAAAAGGAATAGTAGAAGATGTGTTAGTTCAAGTCAATAAATTCATTTACCCAGTGGATTTTATCGTCTTGGACACACAACCAGTGGAAGTAAGCAATTCAATTCCTGTCTTTTAGGGCGTCCATTTCTAGCTACCTCTAATGCTTTGATTAATTGCAGGAATGGAGTCATGAAGCTATCTTTTGGGAACATGACATTGGAACTTACTGTTTTCAATATGTGCAAACAACCACATGACGAAGAAGATGAAATTGAGGAGGCTAATATGATCGAATCTATGTGGAAAGATCAATCCCAAAAAAGGGAGTTCTTCTGACCCTTTAGAAACTTTTCTAGTGAATTCATTAGAATCAAGTATGAAACTAGAATCTGATCTTTCTGATATATGTTCTTTATTGGATTGTGCACAGGTGATGGAAAAAGGCTCAAAATCAAGATTTGAAGAAGTGGGGCAAATGAATGAAAGCAAGGAAGAGGAAGCTCCCAAGTTAGAATTGAAGCCCTTACCTGAAGGACTGAAATATGCATATCTTAGGGAGAATCAGACATATCCGATGGTAATTTCTTCATCCCTCACATGCGAGCAACAAGGTAAGTTGATAGAAGTGCTTAAAAGGCATAAAAATGCAATTGGGTGGACTTTAAAAGATATAAAAGGAATTAACCCTTTAATTTGCACACATAGAATACATTTAGAGGAAAATGCCAAAACATCTCAACAACCTCAAAGGAGATTAAATCCACACATGAAAGAGGTCATTAGGGCTGAAGTTCTCAAACTACTTGATGTGGGAATTATCTATCCTATTTCTGATAGTAAGTGGGTCAGCCCTACACAAGTAGTACCTAAGAAATCTGGCATTACAGTAGTTAAAAATGAAAAAGGGGAATCATTGCCAACTCGAGTCTCATCTAGTTGGAGGATGTGCATTGATTATAGAAAATTAAATGCTGTCACTAGAAAAGACCATTTTCCCTTACCCTTTCTTGACCAAATTCTTGAAAGAGTAGCAGGAAACCCCTACTACTGTTTTTCTTGATGGATACTCAGGCTACTATCAAATCCCTATTACACTTGAAGACCAAGAAAAGACCACATTCACGTGCCCCTTTGGCACTTTTGCATTTAGGAGAATGCCTTTTGGACTTGTAATGCCCCAGCCACTTTTCAAAGAATGCAATGGTTAGCTTTTCCGTGACTGGTTGAGCATTGTTTATGAAGTTTTCCATGGTGATTTAACTGCTTTGGAAACTCTTTTGATAATTGTCTTGAAAATTTAGAACAAGTCCTAAAAAGGTGTGTAGAAAAAGGTCTTATTTTGAATTGGGAAAAATGTCATTATATGGTCACTTCAGGAATTGTTTTAGGTCATGTGGTGTCTTCTAAAGGAATTGAAGTGGATAAAGCAAAAGTTGAATTAATTTCCCATTTGCCTCCACCAAAAACAGTTAAAGAGGTTCGTTCATTCTTAGGGCATGCTGGATTTTATCGGAGGTTCATAAGAAATTTCAGTGCTATATCTAAACCTCTTTGTAACCTCTTAATAAAAGATACTTCCTTTGAATGGACTCAAGAATGTCAAAATGCTTTTGATAAATTAATTGGACTTTTAACAACTGCTCCAATTATGCAATCTCCGGATTGGTCCTTGCCTTTTGAATTGATGTGTGATGCAAGCGACTATGCCGTTGGTGCTGTCTTAGGACAAAGAAAAGAAGGTAAGCCTTATGTGATATACTATGCAAGTAGGACTTTAAATGATGCACAAATGAATTACACAACAACTGAGAAAGAACTAATTGCAGTAGTATTTGCATTGGACAAATTTCGATCTTATTTAATTGGCTCTCCAACAATTGTTTACACTGACCATGCAACTGTGAGATATTTAATGACTAAACAGGATGCAAAACCTAGATTGATACGGTGGATCTTATTGCTCCAAGAATTCAACATCACAATAAAGGATAAGAAAAGAGCCGAAAATGTCGTTGCTGATCATCTTTCAAGACTAAGGACAGAGACATTAATTGAAACTTCACCTATCAATGATTCTTTTCCTGATGAATTTTTATTTTCCGTTGCTACTGTACCTTTGTTTGCTAACATTGTAAATTTTCTTGCGACAGGGAAAATGCCACCTCATTGAAATGCTCAAGACAAAAGAAAATTTTTAACCGAGGTGAAAAATTTTTATTGGGATGACCCATATCTATTCAAATATTGTCCAGACTAAATAATGAGAAGATGCATACCCGACAATGAGGTAAGTAGTGTCATTAACTTTTGTCATTCTTAAGCATGTGGAGGACATTTTTCATCTAGAAAAACAACTGCTAAGATCTTACAATATGGATTTTATTGGCCCACCTTATTTAAAGATGCACATGCATTTTGCAAAACGTGTGAAAATTGTCAAAAATTGGGATCTATTTCAAAAAGAAACATGATGCCGTTGAATCCCATTCTTGTCGTTGAAATCTTTGACTGTTGGGGTATTGATTTTATGGAACCCTTTCCACCGTCATTTGGTTTTGTGTACATCCTTGTTGCAGTAGACTATGTTTCAAAATGGGTCGAGGCAATTCCATGTCGAAACAATGATCACAAAACAGTTGTCAAATTCTTGAAGGAGAATATCTAAGTAGATTTGGAATTAATTCCTCGAGCCATTATTAGTGATGGGGGTACACATTTTTGTAACAAACCATTTGAACTTTAATGAAGAAATATGGAATAACCCATAAAATTTCTACACCTTATCACCCACAAACAAGTGGACAGGTTGAATTAGCTAATAGGGAGATAAAACAGATCTTAGAAAAAACGGTTAACCCAAATCGTAAAGATTGGTCTTTAAGACTTAATGATGCACTCTGGGCTTACCAAACTGCTTTCAAAACATCATTGGGATGTCTCCTTTGACCTAGTTTATGGAAACTTGTCATTGCCCTTGGAAATTGAAGCATAAAGCTTATTTATTGGCTATAAAACATTCAACACAATTTGAATGATGCCTTGCAGTTACGTAAACTCCAACTGAGTGAACTTGAAGAAATCAGGAATGAGGCTTATGAAAATTCTAACATCTACAAAGAAAAAATGAAGGTTTTTCATGACAAATCCATTGTTAGAAAATCTTTTGAACCTTCACAAAAAGTTCTTTTGTATGATTCAAGATTGCATTTGTTTTCTGGTAAACTTCGGTCTCGTTGGACTGGGCCTTTCATTGTTAAAAATGTTTTTCCTCATGGAGCAGTTGAAATTGAGAACCCAAAGAATGGTAATGTGTTTAAAGTTAATGGACAACGGTTAAAACCATTCTTTGAAAATTTTGCCCAAAACGAAGAGTCCATTGCTTTAATCGATCTTTTTTAAGGATTGATTTTTCCCGGTCAAGTGGTGGATACGGTACTCCGTGACATTTAAAGTCGGTTTTTCAGTTCCCTAAAAACTGTTGCTCACCTTGCATCCATTTTATTTTCTTCTCTCTCATTTTCTTCACATGGATACCATTCTCTCAAAATTGCACAAATATTTTCCCTCTCTTCCTCAAAATGACTTGCTTAAAATTTATAAAGCTCGTGCAGAAAGACTAAGGTTGTTGATGCGTAAGGGTATTCCTGCTGATTTAAGATGGTTAATTAAAGCCAAGGTTCGATTCTCTTGTGAGTTTTCAGATAATCTTGTTTCCCATATGCCAGGTTTGGGAAAAAGCTCTTATGCCAAAAAGCGAAGAGCAAAAAGGTTGCAAGTTTGTCACAAATGTGCAAGATGGACTTGTAACCAGCGTTGCCGCTCCTTGGGATATTTGTCTAACAATTGAGAGGATAAACTACAGTTCATCAAGAATGGACTGAGTAAGGAGTCTTTGGATGATATCCGAACGACTCCTGAGACGCATTCTTGTGGACTTGTGCAGCGTGAAATTTTTAATTTGTGGACACAATTCCGAGATGAGCATGAACGCTATAGTCTTGGGAATCTGACTCAAAACGACCCTGTTTGCCAGTTTATAAGAAAACTGGATGGGAAGCATATCCCCAACTCATAGAAGGTGTTTAAGCCGTTTCTGGACGTAAAACCATAGGAAGATGTGAGCCACAGTCACAACTACCTGTACATATGCATGCGTGCCATCATTTTTGAATTTTAATACCATATAGCTGTCGTTTTTGAATTTGTATCTTTTGTTTGACTTATGGTGTCTTAGTTCATCATCTTTTTTTGAATTTCTATGCATTATTGTCATATTTTTCAAAAAGCAACCGAGCTACCTATTTAGATGTCATCATTAGCATACCTTTTTGCACTCCATAAATACCACCTCTCTTATTCTCTTCCTCACACATAGTTAGAGAGTTGCATAGACATGGAGGGAACTTCACAACGTCGAATCCAAAGGATATGTGTATTCTGCGGATCTCGACCTGGTAAAAGTGAGGAGTTTGTAGAAGTAGCAAACTATCTTGGTAGGCTACTGGCTGAAAGAAAGATTCATGTGGTTTATGGGGGAGGTAGCCTCGGGTTAATGGGTTGCGTATCAACAGCTGCACATGTAGGATGTAGTCAAGTGTTAGGAGTTATTCCTAAAGCTTTGGCTGTAGAAAGCATTGTTGGAAAAATGGTTGGGAAGGAGTTACAGGTCTGCTCTATGCATGAACGCATGGCACATATGCTCATCAATTCAGATGCCTTTATTGCTTTACCAGGTGGCTTTGGCACTCTTGAAGAAATTTTTCAATTTGCCTCTTGGGCCCAACTGAATCTCCATAAAAAACCCATAGGTTTGTTGAATGTTAAAAATTTCTTTGATCCTTTGATAAGTTTTGTTGATGTAGCTGTGGAACAAAATTTTATCCCTCATTCAGCGAGAAAGATCCTTGTTTCTGCCACTTCTGCTGGTGAGTTACTTGACAAATTACAAGAAGTTGAGTATGAACCTGACCCAGCTAGTACTCAAATTAATTGGGCAGGAGGGCAAAACAAAAAGTGCAAATTGGATCTGAATCTCCGTTTATAATTTTTTCTCTTGTCCTTTATTTTATTTTATTTTAGCATGTTATTTTATGAGTCTTTCAGGTCATCTCCCTTGAATAACAGAAGCTTCAGGTAATGTCTCTTATACTTTATCTCTCTACATTTAAACATTGAGGACAATGTTTCATTTGGTTGGGGGGAAGGATAGTAGACATAAGTGTGTCATGAATTTCCTTTTTCTTATAAAAAAAAAACGAGTTAGTAATTAGATTCAGAGTGCGGTGTAAGGAGTTCAAATCCTCTTGAGACGCATTCTGGGTCAGGAAGGGCAGAGTATGGAGGGCCAGTTTGAACTCTTGAAACCCTTCTAACAATTTGTCGGTTTATTTTGATCTTGTGAACTCATTTTAGCTAACTTGATATTATTTAGTCTTGATTTTTTGAAGTTATAACAAGGAGTTCTTATTTCTTTCATTTTGATTATTCAAAATCTAGGAACTCTCCAACCTTTTCATGTTAAAAAAAAAAAATTTTTTTGTGCTTTGTACTCAGTCAGGCAAGTATTCATGACCTTTCTCACACACACAACACACATACCTTTGATTGCATGAATGGTGGGTGCAAATAGATGTTGTAATTATTTGAGTTCTTTTTATTTTGTTTAGGAAACAACACAAAGGAAGGGGAAAGTTAAAAAAAAAAAAAGGTGACAAAACACAGAAGAGAGCAATTGTGGATAAATTTGGTCTCGTATCCTCCTTAATTCGAGCAATTAAGCCCGAGGGGTGCCTCAACACCTAATACCCTAAGACCAACTGGTTTGGGAGCTATTGGCCCAAAGCTCGCTACATGGATTAAGGAGAAAGCTTAATGGGATTGAACATTGCACTATCCACAAGTTTCTAAGCAAAAATAAAGCATTGGCAACCCGAGTCGTTAAGC
Organism: Boswellia sacra; assembly: GCA_013180625.2. NCBI lineage: Eukaryota > Viridiplantae > Streptophyta > Magnoliopsida > Sapindales > Burseraceae > Boswellia > Boswellia sacra. The sequence continues at coordinate 6,984 of SNVD02003542.1, forward strand.
TCGTAGGGGTGTCTTAACACCTAATGCCCTAAGGCCAACTGGTCTGGGAGTCATTAGCCTAAGGCTCGCTATATATATATAATGAATAAATGCCCCTTACCTAAGGTTGTTAGCCTTAACAAATATTAGAACCGATATGGCTGCTTTCTAATAAGTCCCATAATCATGTGTCGACTGAGCACAAAAAGAAGGTTTATTGATATCTTGACTGAAGGGTACGTGAGTCATAAAAAAAAAAAAATCAGTTGAGAGTTTGTTTATTTGGATAAAATCAAGGAGAGTGCAATAATGACCACCTTGGATGTAAAATTCTATAAATCACTTCTAAATAATCACGCTTTAATTGCTAGGGACTAGCAATAAGCCTGTCTCTTATACACATCTAGATGTGTATAAGAGACAGATTAGATAGTATTCGAAACTTGACACCTCCGAAAAAGGATTGTCTCCCAAGTATAGGAGTGTCGAAGTAATAAAACCCGGTGAGACCGGGGTCGATCCACGAGGAAGGGAATTTAGGCGTTACAAATTATAAGCTAAACAAATGTGATATGGATGATTCAAAGAGGTGACATGATAATTTCAACAAGTATGTAAGATGGTAGGTGGTATTACCGACCATTCAAATATAAAACAAAAAGCAAGAGGAGGTAAAACCATCCATGGAAATAGGTGGTATAACCAACCATAGTAAATTAAAGACAATTTCATAAGGTGGTAGAACCTACCATAGTAAATAAAATAAAAAGTTCATAAACAATAGAATAATTAAAATACAAGAGGATTAACACAATAATAATGAAGGCTAAGGTTAGGGGATCCGCCCTTGATATTTCAAATAAGGATAATTAACCCATTTTAGTTATATGAATTATATTTGTTTCATTACCAATATTTATACACTTCTTGTAAATGGGTTCAAGCATCCAATGTGCCAATCATCATATGTCTACAACAAATCAGGTTCCTAACTAGATTCCTGTCGGTAAGGAAGAACCATACATCATCTAGAAAGGATCCAAGCATTTGATGTACCAAGGATTGTCGACAATGGATCAAGACCTCCACTTTACGAGTGGTGTCAAGATTGATTAAGAAATTAAATATAAATCATATTGAATGAACATTATAAGATTAAGATTATTACGCACATATTAAGGGTTAGAGAATCCTTATTCTCATATCAAGGGTTTCACCCTTTCACCTTAGCAAAAGAGAAATTAGAAGAACATTATAATAGAAAGAAAATAAAATGCAAGAAAAAGGAAATTCATTAATAACATAAACACACAAACACAATACAAGATCCTAGCCAAAGCTAAAATGTTCCAGCCAAGGCCAAGATGCCCTAATGGGTCACAAGGCACCTCTATTTATAGATACATCCAGGGGCAAACTTGTCAAATTACAAGGGATAATTGTCAAATATTAGTTGTAAATATCTTTGACAATTTGGATCATTAGGAACCGACTTTGACCATCAATTTTGACATCGAAATGTTGTGAATTTTAATCACATGTCTTCATGAAAGTTGTAGATATTTCTCTCAGCTTTCTAGAACATATTGATTTGCACAATTTGGATACGTATTTTGAGAGATACGGTCCAAATACTGAGGCCTGGTCAGACTAGGCCGAGACTGTAGATGGGTTCACTTCAAGCCCAAGTTTGGTCCACTAAAAGCCCGAATTTGATTATTCTTGTGAAATGCAATCTTGTAGACAATTGAATCAGCTTTCCAAAACATTAAGAATTGCACCATTCTGATCTATAAATAGAGAGTTTTTCCTATTTTACCGAACCTGTAACAAAACCAAAATTAAGAGGAATTAATTCCAAAGATGCAAATGCTACAAATATGCTTAAGTTGAGGAATTTAATGACATTATTAATGCAATATGATGACCCATGAAATAGAAATTAAGAAGGTTGAGACTAGAGTGGGCACAATTGATCAAAAAGGAAGTGATCAAACTGATTGATGCTAAGTTTTTAGATGTGGTGAATTACCCAGAATGACTTGTGAATATTGTACCGGTTCTTAAGAAGGATGGTAGGGTGAGAATGTATGTTGATTATAGAGACTTCAATAAGGCTCCTCCAAAAGATGATTTTCCACTACCGCATATTAATGTCTTAGTACATAGTGTAGCTGCAAGCAGAATGTTTTCTTTTGTTGACGGGTTTTTAGGTTATAACTAGATCTTCATGGCAAATGAAGATAAGATAAAGACAGCTTTTATCACTGAGTGGGAAACCTATTGCTATAAGGTGACGCCTTTTGGGCTGAAGATTGCAAGGGCTACCTATCAAAGAATGGCTACCAGATTGTTTCATGACATGATCCATCATGAAATTAAAGTCTATGTTGATGACATGATGCTTAAGTCAGAAACATGCGAAGGGCATTTTGAAGCTCTAGAAAAATTACTAGAATGAGTTCAAAGGTATCACTTGAGGTTAAATCCAAAAAAGTGCATCTTTGGAGTAAATTTAGGGAAGCTGTTGGGTTACATAATAGGGGAGAATGTAATAGAGGTGGATCCAGACAAGTTAGAAGCAATCCAAGAGATGCCAGCACCAAAGACAGAGAAGGAAGTTCATGGGATTTTAGGGTGGTGACAATATATCTGTCGATTAATTGTAAAACTCACCATAATTTGCTCTCCTATTTTCAAGCTTCTAAGGAAGAATCAACCCATGGAGTGGAATGATCAGTGTCAAACAACATTTGAGAAGATAAAGAATATTTAACAAATCCTCTTGTTCTTAGGCTGCCAAAGCTTGGGAGATGTTTGATCTTGTATTTAGCAATTAAAGAAGAAGCCATTAGAGCCATGTTAGTGCAAGCAGATGAAAATAGGATTGAACGTGCTGTCTATTACTTAAGCAAGAAGTTGCTATGATATGAGATGAAGTATTGTCAGGTCGAGAAGACACGTTTGGCTATGGTATGGGCTTCTAAGAAATTGCATCATTATTTTCAATCCAATCCAGTGAAGGCTGTGTTAGAATCAGACCCAATGAAATATTTGTATGAGGGACCTTCCTTGGTATGAAAATTAGCAAGATGGTTGATTCAATTGTCCAAATTTGACATTGAATATGTAACCAAAAAAGTTGTGAAAGGAAAGGTGGTGGTTGAATTTCTAGCCATGAATCCAACCAAAGATGATGAACTTTGGGAGTTGGAGTTTCCTGATGAGCATTGGGGTACAATTACAGTTATAGGATGGCGAATGTAGTTTGATTGCATAATAAATAGAAAAGGTGCAGGGATTGGAGTTATTCTTGTTTCACCTAGTGGAGAAACATTGCCTTTGGCCAAGAGGCTAACTTTTAAGGTCATTAATAATATGGCTGAATACAAAGCTTGTGCTTTTGGTTTAGAAGCTTTAGTAGCAATGGGGGTAAAAGAAGTAGAAACTCTGGGCATTTCTATGTTAGTTTTTTTACAACCTAAGGAAGAATAGGATGTTAAAGAAGATAGACTTAAGCCCTATGCAGAGCATATAAGGCTATTAGTGACAAGATTTAAAAAATGAACTTTCCCACATTTGGCGCAAGAGCAAAATCAGGTGGCTAATGCCTTGGCAACTTTAGCTGTTATATATGAAAAGGTTAAAGAGGTGCCAATTAAACCTTTGATAGCGGTGTAAACATGGGCTTCATGCTGTGAAGGAATAAGGGTGATGGAACTGGAGGCATAAGAAAAACCGTGGTACTATGATTTGAAGAGACATAGGACATAAGGTACTTCCTGAGTAAGCTGACAAAAGAGACAAGAGAATCTTGCAACAGCTTACGCAACAATTCACACGTCATGGTGGGGTTATATATAGAAGGATGGTTGATGGGATGCAACTACAATGTGTGGATCAATAGGAGGCCAAAAAGATTATGGAGGATATACATGGGGATATCTATGGCCACACATGAATGGGTTGGTGTTAGCGAGGAAAATCATGAGATAAGGATTTTTCTGGTTAACTATGGAGATAGATTTTGTTCAATTTGTGAGGTCATGTCATCAATGCCAGATACATGGAGACTCGATACATCTACCTCGTAGGGAATTGCAAAATATGTCGTCAGCTGTTTGGGGAATTGATACTATAGGAGAAATGAAGCCATCAGCTTTAAATGGTCATCGTTATATTATTGTGGCAATTGACTTTTTCTCAAAATGGATAGAAGCAGAATCTTTTAGCAAACTGGGGGTAAAATAAATGGCTAGATTTATTTAAAAACACATAATATGCAGATTTGTTGTACCATATAAAGAATTCATAGATAACGGTTTGCTATTTTAAGCAAAAACTAAAGTGTTAATACAAAAATATAATATTAAGCATCATAAGTCCTCTCCTTATAAGCCGTAAGCCAATGGAGTAGTAGAGGTTGCTAACAAAAACATTAAGAAGGTGCTTGCCAAAATTATGTAGAGTTATAAAGATTGGGCTAACAAATTAGTTTTTGTATTGTGGGGATATCGGACAACAACACTAAGTTCCATTGGAGCAACTCCATTCTTCCTGGTTTATGGTGCTGAGGTAATTTTACTAGTTGAAGTTCAAATGCAATCAGCTGGAGTTTTGATTGAAGCAGGAATTCGAGAAAACCAATGAGTCAAAAATAGATGTGAACGATTGGTATTGTTGGATGAGAAAAGGGTGATAGCATTCTTTCACATATAATTGTATCAACAAAGGGTAGCTCGGGCTTTCAATAAAAAGGTAAAGAAAAGGAAAATCAAAGAGGGTGATCTTGTGCTCAAAGAAGCTAGGTCTACAATTTTTCATCCAAGAGGGAAATTCAAACCTAGCTGTGAGGGGCCTTATGTAGTACAGAAGATATTGTTAGGAGATGCTATCAAACTATCAGACATGGAGGGCAATGAATTTGTTGAACCAATAAACATTGATAGGCTAAAGAAATATTATGTCTGAGGAGAAAATAAATAACCAAAAAGCCTAAAAAGACTGATTAATGACAAGAGTTATTTTATGTACACATATCATTCTAAACGGTTGTAATTTGATTAATAAATAAAATGCAATGTTTGGAAACAAATATGTTTTGACAATGACTGTCATTATTACAACAAATTGGAAACATTTAATAAAAAGCAATCAATGTCTTCATTGTTTCTTTGTTGATGGCTTAGGTAGTTGAAATGAAGACTTTTGTTTAACCCAATTCTTGTAGCTATCATCTATTGTGAGATTAGGGGAATGGAACAGATTCCATTCAATCTGATGACGAGGCCAAATTTCTTAAACATGAGTGAGGAAGCGCTAGAAGAGTCTTCCAAGACCAAATATGGGCACGCGTGTTATGATTATCTATTTCAATCCATATTTGCGGCAAAGATGAGAAGGAGCATATAAGGAGCTATGAGTGAGACTAGCCAATGGGATACAATTAGTATAGGTACGAGTGGTGACATGTTGCAACCGCCACCAGGGGCACAACCAACGAATGTTTGTATCTAGGATCACTTAAAGACACTCTATCAAGGGGTTAAATTGTTGAAGTCTACGATGAGTGTCATGTTGAGGTCCATATCGAACAGGCTCTATATGTGGTGGTGCTAAGAGAGATAATTTCTCTTAAAGCCAAATTTGAAAGCGGAAGGAAGTAACTGTTGACCCAGGTATGGCAACCCAAGAGGGGGGGTGAATTGGGTTTTTATTTATAAAAACGGATTTAGAAAACTTTTCTTGAAATATCAAAATTATTTAAATCTTTCTTTAAGAACAAAGGTGAAGAAGATGAAAATAGAATGTAATCAAGAGAATGGGAATAAAGAACAATCACAAGTGCAAGTAAATGTAAAGAGGATAGGGATAGAGAGAGTGCAAACTCGATGTACGTGGTTCGGCAAACCTTGCCTACGTCTACGGGCTCCTAGCTCCACAAGCTAGGCTTTCCACTAAGTTGTAGAAATCTTAACAACTTGCTTGATGAACAACCTCACCAAGACTTTTTCCTTCAACCCTTGATAAACCACCCAGGAGTTTTCTTCGTGCTGAACAAACCTAGCTCACACGGCAACTTCCTTCAACTCTTGATAACACCACACAAGAAGTTCTTCTTATGACAACCTCACCAAGGCAACTTCCTTCAACTCTTGATAACACCACACCAAGAGTTCTTCTTGATGAACAACCTCACCAAGGCTTCTTCAACCCTTGATAAACCACACCAGAGTTCTTCTTGATGAACAACCTCACCAAGGCAACTTCCTTCAACCCTTGATAACACCACACCAAGAGTTCTTCTTGATGAACAACCTCACCAAGGGAACTTCCTTCAACCCTTGATAACACCACACCAAGAGTTCTTCTTGATGAACAACCTCACCAAGGCAACTTCCTTCAACCCTTGATACACACACCAAGAAGTTTCTTCTTGATGACAACCATCACAAGGAAAGAGTTCCTCTCAAGGATACTTTTTATCCTTTACAGAAGATCTCCCTCTCACCACAATACAAGAACAAGGATAATTTTTACAACAAAAGTACAACTCTCTTCAAAGAGGAGATAAAAAATATAAAAGCTCTCTAGACTTGATATTTCTCTTGTTTTTTGCTTGATATATGCTTCTCTTGCACTACTTGAATGCATGGGAGAAGGGCTCCTTTTATAGGCAAATGGGATGAACTTAGTCAAGTAAAGACACCAACTCCAAATTTTTTACCCACCATAAAAACCGTAATTTTGTCTGTCATTTTTGTCAATGTTCCGTTTGAAATTTGAAATTCTGCAAAACATAAAAGATTTGCATGTTTGAATAAGCTTTCCAACTCATCAAGAATTAAGTCATTTGGATATTTGTAGCTCAAGATATGGCCAAAACACCATTCGGTGCTCATGTGACTTGATTTTTCTTCCATGTGTCAGTCCACCGACTTGAATGATAATTCTGTTAGCCTTCCGTTTGAAATTTGAATTTCTTCAAAACATAAAAGATCTTCATATTTGAATAAGCTTTCCAAAACATTAAGATTCAAAGAATTTGAATATCTCTATCTTAAGATATGGCCAAAACACCATCGGTGCTCATGTGAGTTGATTTTTCTTCTCTGTGTCAGTCCACCGAATTGCATGTCAATTATGTCAACCTTCCATTTGAAATTTGAATTTCTTCAAAAAATATGAAATGTGCCCCATTAAGTCATCTTTCTAATGCCATAAGAATCAAGTCATTTTGATTTTTCTAGCTCAAGATATGTCAACGGGTATTTTCGTGCTCATGTCCAGCTGCTTCCATTGTCTTTCAATTTGCATGATGATTTGGACAACCTTACCCTTGAAATTTTGAATTTCTTTAAAACATATGAATGTTATATTGAGCACCGCTTTCCAAAGGCTCAAGAATCACGTCAATTTGACATCTTAGAGATATATATGACCAATTTATTGAATATTGCTCATGTGTCACATTCCTTGAGTCAATCCTTGTTCTTAAACTTTGGTGCCTTTAACATGTAGTCTTCTCCTTAGCTTCAACACTTCATTTTTAATAAGCCTCTTCTTGATTTTACAATTATTTCAATGATCTTAATCTTGCACATAAATAAACATGTTAGTAAATCTTAATTAATCAATGTGTATTGTTATCATCAAAATTATCATGTAGCCTTAGTGCTAACAATCTCCCCCTTTTTGATGATGACAAACCATTGATTGCTTTCAAATAATATCTAAAATAAAGAATGAAAATGAAATCAAGAATAAACAAAAAGAGAGCAATTGTTATAAATACAAGCAATCCAACCATTTCTCCCCCTTTTGTTATCATCAAAAAGATGTAATCAAATTAATTACTCCCCCTAAATATATTCTCTCCCTTAACATATGCTACCATTCAAAGATTATCATATAAAAACAAAATTAAGACATATCCAACATGCCTAATTCTCTTTTAATTATGCAAAATATATCTTGACTAAGGGGTTTAGTCATATTTAGGTCTAGAGACTAATTTCCAAACTTGATTTCTCTCAAATTGACTCAATTCTTCTTGCATAGCCAAAATCCAACTTTTGTCATTTTCGGCTTCTTTAAAAGATTTTGGTTCAAATTGAGAGACAAATACAAAATGATTACAAAAGTTCCTAAAAGAAGATCTATTTCTCATACCTTGTGATGGTTCACCAATAATGAGATCTTTTAGGGTGAGCTTTTACGTACCTTCATTTCTTTGATAATTCTTGGAAAGAATCATTTACTTCCTCACGCTTTTCTTGTCGAAGTGGTAATTTATCTTGGCTCTTTTCATCAAGCCTTGATTCCTTGATTTGCTTTTCTACCTCAACAATATCATCATCAATATCACCATGTCCGATTACCCTTCCTTTGGCATTATCACCGAAGGTCACATATCCTCCTTTCTTCATCATTAATCTTGAAAATTTGGAGGCATCTTCGGTCATATGCCTTGAGCATCCACTATCTAAGTAACACTTGTGTTTGCCACTTCTTTATTTCTATAATCAACATTCAAAGAGTAACTTTTTGGTACCCAAAAGTTCTTGGGTCCTTGGGGGTTAGTTATGATACTTTTTGGAACCCATATTTGTTTCAAATTAGGATTTCTTTTAATATAGCAAGAATACACTTTGTGTCCTTTTCTTCCACAATAAGTACATGAATGATTAGGATTATTCCTAGAAGATGCGTGAACAAAATAGTTTTTAAAATACTTTTGATTTTTATGAGTTTTATATCCTAACCCTCTTTTATCAAAAACACATCTTTGGTTTTGTAACATAGAGTTCAATTTTTTTGTGCTTTTTGTAAAACTATCAACAATATTTCTTAAGTCATTATTTTTCTTTTTCAAACTAGCATTTTGTTTCTCTAATTTATCAAAATCCTTTTGTTTTAAAATGTCATTTTCAGTTTTTCATAAATGTATTTGACTTTCCAAACTTTCAAAATCTTTTTGCTTTAAAATTTCATTTTCATTTTCTAAAGCTTCATTTATTTCTACCAACTCTTCTAATTGAGATAACATGATTTTGACTTCTTTTTTAAAGCATTGATTTTTGAATTTTGTTTATCAACTTTCACATGTAAATTTTGGAATGCTTCAAGTAATTCATCATATGAAAGTTTAGGATCATAGTTTAGAATACTTACCTCATCTTCACTTAAAGCCATGAAGCACATGTTTGCCACTTCGCAATCTTCTTCTTTGGTGGAGCTAGCTTCACTATCATCCCAATTTGTGGCTTTCATTGCTTTGGATTTCTTGTTTTGACTCTTGAAGTAAGGACAATCCATCTTTACATGTACTGGTTTCTTGCACTCATAGCAAATGATTTGATCATTTTTCTTATCTTGCTTTGAGCTTTGCCCTTTGTACTCCCTTCTAGAATTCTTATTGAATCCTTGGTTTCTTCTAATCATCCTTTTTAGCTTTCTTGTGATGAATGCAAGATCTTCATCATCTCCTTCATCGTCGGACTCATCATCTTCTTTTGTTGAAGATTTGGAAGCGATATTTTTCTTTTCCTTGAAATCTTCTTCATTCTCCTTCAAGGTGATTTCATGAGTCATGAGAGAACCCATAAGTTCTTCTAATGGTAGTTTGGTGAGGTCCTTTGCTTCTTGAATTGCTGATGAACACTTAAATATGCATGTTTAATAAGAGTTTAGTTCATCATATTGCATTAATAGTGTCATTAAATTCCTCAACTTAAGCATATTTGTAGCATTTGCATCTTTGGAATTAATTTCTCTTAATTTTGGTTTTGTTACAGGTTTGGTAAAATGGCCATAACTCTCTATTTATAGATCAGAATGGTGCAATTCTTAATGTTTTGCAAAGCTGATTTAATTTTCTACAAGATTGCATTTCACAGGCATCATCAAATTCGGGCTCTTAGTGGACCAAAATTGGGCTTGAAGTGAACCCATCTACAGTCTCGGCCCAGTCTGACCAGGCCTCAGTATTTGGACCGTATCTCTCACAATACGTATCCAAATTGTGCAAATCAATATGTTCTAGAAAGCTGAGAGAAATATCTACAACTTTCATGAGACATGTGATTAAAATTCTCAACATTTCAGTGTCAAAATTGATGGTCAAAGTCGGTGCCTAATGATCCCAATTGTCAAAGATATTTACAACTAATATTTGACAATTATGCCCTTGTAATTTGACAAGTTTGCCCCTGGATGTATCTATAAATAGAGGTGCCTTGTGACCATTAGGGCATCTTGGCCTTGGCTGGAACATTTTGGCTTTGGCTAGGATCTTGTATTGTGTTTTGTGTGTTTATGTTATTAATGAATTTCCTTTTTCTTGCATTTTATTTTCTTTCCATTATAATGTTCTTCTATTTCTCTTTTGCTAAGGTGAAAGGGTGTAACCCTTGATATGAGAATAAGGATTCTCTAACCCTTAATATGTGCTTAATAATCTTAATCTTATAATGTTTATTCAATATGATTTATATTTAATTTCTTAATCAATCTTGACACCACTCGTAAAGTGGAGGTCTTGATCCATTGTCGACAATCCTTGGAACATCAAATGCTTGGATCCTTTCTAGATGATGTATGGTTCTTCCTTACCGACACGAATCTAGTTAGAACCTTGATTTGTTGTAGACATATGGTGATTGGCACATTGGATGCTTGAACCCATTTACAAGAAGTGGTATAAATATTGGTAACGAAACAAATATAATTCCTATAACTAAAATGGGTTAATTATCCTTATTTGAAATATCAAGGGCGGATCCCCTAACCTTAGCCTTCATTGTTATTGTGTTAATTCCTCTTGTATTTTAATTATTCTATTGTTTATGAACTTTTTTATTTTATTTACTATGGTAGGTTCTACCACCTTATGAAATTGTTCTTTAATTTACTATGGTTGGTTATACCACCTATTTCCATGGATGGTTTTACCTCCTCTTGCATTTTGTTTTATATTTGAATGGTCGGTAATACCGCCTATCATCTTACATATTTATTGATATTATCTTGTCATTTAGTTGAATTATTCACACCATATTTGCTTATCTTATAATTTGTAACGCTAAAATTCCCTTCCTCGTGGATCGACCCCGGACTCACCGGGTTTATTACTTCGACACTCCTATACTTGGGAGACAATCCTTTTTCGGATGTGTC
>SNVD02003543.1:0-18220 GCA_013180625.2 Boswellia sacra
CCCACCTCCAGGGGGCCACCGCCTGTCCCCCCTCTTCCACTTGACCGGATGCTGGCAGGGGGTTTAGTACCTCCGCCAGCATCCGGTCAATGTCCTCGGGGTCCATTGCGGCTCCCCCCTCCAATAAATCAAAAACATCCATGTTTTTAATTAAGAATTTTTAATCAGACTTGTAGTTCGGTCCAAACCGAAATTTGAAATTTCCACTGCGAAGAAATAAAATTTTTCTGCGTGCACGCAAAATTTTGAATTTTTACTGCGTGCGCGCTAAATTCAAGTTCCACGCCACCGCGTGTGCGCGCGCTAAATTTGAATTTTTTCAGCGCGTGTGCGCGTTTCAATATAACCTTCTCATGCACTTAGGTGCGCTAATTCCGAAATCTTTTCCACCGCGTGCGCGCGCGCGCTGGTTTGAATTTTTTCCAGAACATGTGCGCGTCTCGATACATGCATCCCATGCACTTAGGTGCGCTAAATTTGAAATTTTCTCGGGCGCGTGCGCGCGCGCGCTGGTTTGAATTTTTTCAGCGCGTGTGCGCGTTTCAATATAACCTTCTCATGCACTTAGGTGCGCTAAATTTGAAATTTTCTCGGGCGCGTGCGCGCGCGCGCTGGTTTGAATTTTTTCAGCGCGTGTGCGCGTTTCAATATAACCTTCTCATGCACTTAGGTGCGCTAATTCCGAAATCTTTTCCACCGCGTGCGCGCGCGCGCTGGTTTGAATTTTTTCCAGAACATGTGCGCGTCTCGATACATGCATCCCATGCACTTAGGTGCGCTAAATTTGAAATTTTCTCGGGCGCGTGCGCGCGCGCGCTGGTTTGAAATTTTTCCACCGCATGTGCGCGTCTTGATATAAGCTTCTTAAGCACTTATTTGCGCTAAATTTGAAATTTTCTCGGGCGCGTGTGCGCGCAATAAATTCGAATTTTTTTCCAGAACATGTGCGCGTTTTCGTATAAGCATGTCATGCACTCACGCGCGCCAAAATCAAAATTTTCTCAGGCACTTGTCCGCGCATTAAATCCGAATTTTTTCTCAGGCGCGTTTGCGCGTTTGAATATTAGCGTCTCATGCACTCAAGCGTGCTAGATTCAAAATTTTTTCCAGCGCGTTTGCACGCAGTAAATTCCAATCTACCCGTTTGATGCTCTGGCGCGCGCTAAATTCACCGTTTTCCCATTGAACTGACTAAAACTATCACAGGTTTGACTACACACGTTGGTCAGCCCACGCTGATGACGCATCCGGTCGTGCGACATGCACATATTAATGAAGAGAGCTTCCGCACCTCAACATCGGTGTTAAATCCTACATGTCTGCGTCAGTGCACTCTAAATTAGAATTGCACCAGATTTCGCAAATTTCTTGACGCGACGCCCGCCACGCGTCTGGGACTCTTTCAATTTAGAATTTCGCTCCCGTGTTCATTTCAAGAATTTGCTTCACTTTGGCAATTTTATCTACTATGACTACTTGGTGAATTCTTGTAAACATTGTCAAACTTATTGAGTTTGCCAAGTTTGTACCCTACGATAAGCGCAAATATACATTCTTGCCTTCACTCCACCAAGATATTAGACTGGACAAAGCTGTCAGGCTTGTCTGAGTAACCAAAACAGGCAACTATTGCAAATTCGCCAATGTTGACTAGACGAACCTAGTTGGTTGAAATGACAAAGCCTCCGAATCTGGCTAAAGGAGACAAAAGTGACAAATATTGCGCTTACAAAGAGTAAGCCTGAGTCCCGATCGTGTATATAAGCTCGGTGTATTGCTGATGGGAGCATCAGTCAAGTTTTCGGCCTCTAACTGAACACTTCTAAAAGGAATAGCTCGGAAAACAGGAAACCATTTCGAACGAGGACGACCCTATTCTTGTGAACACTACTATGGACCAGTCTGTTGTAAGGAGGAGCCATCAAGTATTGGAAGCGGATTTGGAGGCAGTTAAGCTGCGCCATGGCATTGATACGTGCGGAGGCCCCACCAGCAAGATGGACTCGGTTGTTGAGGGAGTTGGTTTTGTGCAGGAAGAGACCGGTGTGGATAAGATACGTCGTGTCCTTTTGGATGGTCTCCGTTACCATGGACAGTGTGAGGCTTTAGTAAGACTAACCTCACTGAGCATCAAATTGGGGAGCACAGCAGAAGACACTCTAACTAAAGAAGCCCTGGAGAAGTTTGTGGATTTGTGGACAAGCAAATCTTCGATTGCACCCGTCAATGTATGGAGGGATCGGATATATTGCCACCTGCAGTTTGCCTCGCCTGTAAGGAAGAATGAGTTTGTGACAATGGTTCGTGAGAGGTCACAGATGGATGAAAACGGTATTAGTCGTTCTATTTATTCGAGAATGGTCTCCATCTCGGAGTCAGGTTACTCGCTTGTACGCAAGCCTGTACGCCTGCAAATATGCAACGTCTGGAGTTCAATATCCCTCGAACAAGTCCGCCAACTACTCAACATGGCACTTGATTGCGAGCCAACACAACTCAACCTAATGATACAAGACCTCAAGGATGGTAGTGGCAAGGGTCAGGCGCTCAAGTACCGGGACGTCTTTTTCAGAACCAACCAGAAAGGGTTCGCCAAAATATTTGGACAGTATCATGGGCAGCTGACATTTCTTACCGGAGTTCCTGGCAGCGATAGCTGTAGGCGCCGCAGGTTTTCCGTCAAGATAAATGCTCGACCATATCAGTGCATCAACTGCTTCCACGTGGGCCCTCACAAGTGCACAACAAATCGATGCCGTCGGTGCGGCTACTCCGGACATGATGCCAAGAATTGCAAGTCAAGCCTCAAGTATTGTGTCAACTGCGACAAGCGTGGCCACCGGCCACGAGACATGCACTGTTCGTTCATTCTAAATCGTGTGCTCGATGAAATCCGGAAGATGGACATTCCACTCGAGTACTTTGAGGACGGCAACCGGCTCGCGGCACTCATTTCGTACATACACCTGTAAACTCTTGTATCGATTTAAGTCAAAATAAAAATAATCATGCGCATCCACAACCTTTGTTGGTAATTTTTTAAAAGTATTTATTGTTGTTGTTATCATCATCATCATCATCATCTTCTCTATAGAAGGGCCCTTAAGAGGGCCATTTGTTTTGGTTTGCAACTCTCGTCAGAGATGTTTCCTGACTAACTGATGCATATATTGAGTAAAGTTTAAACACACACATCTTACACAACTGACCAAGCTCTCAGCTATTAGCTACGGTTCAAGTGTTAAGAAATGAATTCTGAGGTGATGATCGAAACTCACTAACTCAAACTCTAGGTAGTTTTGCTTGACTAAACGTTGGTTTGGTTGATTTACTTTGTTGTTAGTTGTATGTATGCAACTCTGCATATTGCTTCTCCCTTGCCAGATCTCACTCCTTATATACCCGAGGCTCCTGTCTAACCACATTGTTAGATGTTGGTTGACCTAGTTAACTCGATTTTGGAGTCCTTCCGGTTGACATTAAGTTGAGCGATCTGACAGATATTTAATGTCATGATCTTTATTAGTTGAACAGATGTTGTGTGGATCAAACACGTCCTATATATGGAGCTCCAAGCTGGCCTATATCACAGCGCGACCATTTGAAGATACCATTGTATAGTCCAGCAATCAGCTAGTGTAAAGTGTTCAGCTATTTGGTGAATCAAAATTAATAAACCCGCCCAACTACCAGTATGACGAGCAGTAGTGGGTTGCACTAACTTTGTAGAGAGAATTTAGAAGAATAAAAATTGAGATAGAGAGAAAGAAAGAAAGAGACAGACAAAAGTATGTAAGATTACCATGACTTGGTAACAAATTTGGTTTATTTTGTTTGTTTTGTTTTGGTTCTTCACCCATTTGGTTTGGCAACATAAAATTTGGAACATAAAATTTGGAACATGAAATTATAAAACTGAAAGTTTGCTTTAGATCACATCATTCTTTGAGATCGAAATCTATTGATGGCTATCCTTGTCCTGGTTATCCTCTACAAGTGCCCTCCTGGTCAATCAACCATCGTGTTCGTCCTGGTCTACCTCCAGGCTGGCGCCATATTTTGCGTGGGCCCTCATTAGGGCAGCCAATCTGCGTGGCTTCTCTCGAGCCATTTTCTCCAGATAACAACGTATGAGCTCAGGCTCATGACGTTGGAACAAATCCATAGGGATCAAGAGCCCCTTGCCGCCCAGGCCAATGAAGCTCACTCTCAATACTATGGAACCGTTCCTGTCTCGATGATCCTCGATGGCACGTGCCTTGTAGCCGTACCATAGGTGTCCACTGTAACGAGATTCAGTTGGCTCAGATGAGTGCTTGAGCACCTGTTTGCCCTCCTGCTGTTCTCGATCAGCTTGATCGCTCTCACTAGCGGCGTCATCCTCGTCATCGTCATGAGTGGCCTCCGCCACAATGCCTGTGGTAGCTGCAACCATTGCACCACCATCCTGTTGCTGGGATGTGTGCCCACCCACGCAGTTGGTATCAGTGGCCACCTGAACCTGATACTCTACGGCAGGCTCACTGGTCTCAACCCCTGACTGATCGTCGAAATCAATCCTTGGAGTTTCTATGCTCCTGTTGTATACTTCGTCTGTGCATGGTGCAATGCGATCCAAGCACCCGTATAAGTCTCTGAACATGTTGTTCACGCCGTCCCTCGAAAGGTATTCGTCAGCCATCGTGTTGTGTGAGTGATGTGTGATGATGTGTTGTGTTATGATGTGTTGTGATGTGTTGGTTGGTTTGGTTGGGGGTGTTGTTAGTTTGATGGTCGGTTGGCGACTGATGACAAATTGGCCATGACCACAAACTATATATAGTCGACCTCGATCGGCTCCGGCCCATAGGCAGTCCGCTTTGTCGTTTAAGTCTAACATGTCGACTATGTCTAACATGTCAGGTTTGTCGGGTTTGTCAGGTTTGTCAGGTTTGTCAGGTTTGTCAGGTTTGTCAGGTTTGTCAACTTTGTCAAACATGTCTGACATGTCGACTTTGTCAACTTTGTCGACAATTCTTCTCACTGCAGTGGAGTGGCCGAGCCCGACGGGTATATAAGGGAGTGCCTGGTGGTCAGTTGAGCATCACTTGCCCAACCGACCACCATAAAAGATGGAAGAACTAAAACAACTAGAGCAAATAATTGGGCAGTGGGCCCGCGATGTACGCGAAGATTGTGCAGCCACAATAATAATTCCGAATATACGCACTGATATCATAGCACTAATAGTGGAGGAGGCTAACAGCCCCCTCACCATCTACGACTTCAAGGGGAGGGTTGTGTTCAAATTTATGAATGGGGTAGAAAAGTCTCTTTTCATGCGTGCGATGGCGACGAGGCACCCCGAAGCTCGCCTCTCCGACTATAGAGACCAGATTGAGAGATACACAACTTCATACATGGAGTACCAGGTTGAAAATTTACCAGCTGGTTTCACAGTGGCCAAGTTTTCCTCGCTCTTCAATCAAATCATAGGCGTTGAGGCCAAAAAAGTAAGAGTATTTGACATTCAAGGGCGATCGACTGTGGCCAGATTCATGGGCGGAAGACAGGCCTATGAGAAGCTCTTCGGGGACTTCCGAGGTAAGTTCCTCTTCAAAGAGGAGTATCTTGGTGTGGCCAAGAAGATCGAAAGGCCCATCAGGATCCTCCTCAGGAGTGCCGAGGAGGAGCCCACTGTTGAGCAGCTGGCTCAGCAGATTATGCGCTGGGACATCCCAATCCAGATGCTGGAGGACCAAGGGTACCGGAGGATGACCCTCAATGCCATCAAGATTATAAAAAACCAAAAAAAATAAATAAAAGTACAATTATATCTCTCAAAAAAAAACTTTTGTGTCCTTGTCCTTTATTTTTATCATTTTCATTTTATTTCATTTCACTTGGTTTCGTTTTGTTTCGTTATGTTTCATTTTGTTTGAGTTCAGTTGAGTTTGCTTCGGTTCGGTTCGGTTCGGTTCTTTTCATTTTCAGTGTCTCTGCCAGTCACACTTTCACTCCATAAAAGTTGTTAGGCAGATTGGTTGCTTGGCGAAATTGAGCTGATGACCAAACTCGGTCAACTTTATAGGTCGTGGCTTTGATGACCATGTGGTTGAATGAAACTGAGTTGACAAGTTCACGTTAAGTGCTGAAGTGGACAAAATAGTCATGAACCAACCAACCAACCCATAGTGACAGAGAAGACAAATTTGCTTCCTTCATTTGGCGTTGGAGAACCACTATATAAGGGGAACCGGTGTGGTCATTTAATGTTCAGTTCACAAACTTGTCTTCTTGTCAGCAAACACATAGAGAAATAAAAGAGTTAAAATTAGAGAGGCAAACTTATAGCCAGAGATGTCGGGCGCTACCGAAAATACGCACCTGAGACGCTCGAAGAGGCTCGGAGCCAACACATCGCCGCCAAGTAACGCCGAGGCTCTAATACAGGAGGGGAAGAGCAGCATCGTTGATTACGAGATTCGTAACGGCAACATCGTTTGGATTTGTCAGATTTCGCAAGAGATAGGTAGTCAAATCGTGTGCCTTACGACACGTCAGATTCGAAGACTACTTCCGCATACATTTGTTGGGCACATTCGAGAAATGAGCCGCATGGAATGGCGAAAGTTTCTACGACTCACCGAGAAGAATAGGAGCCTGATGAAACTGGGCGACGAAGTGTTCATAGAGGCATACCAAGAGCGATGGAGTGCATCGGAGGAGGGTAGTTGGTACTTGGAATGAAGTTGTTTCCAGACCTGAAATGACATAGAGCTCAGTCTCTTCCAGATTCCCAGATTGTAAGCGATAAGTTGATCGATTAAATAAACGACCACTAGTCCAGTTGGGATATACAAAATTTGTGTCCATAGAATATATCTTTGTATCGTTTGTTATCGTTTAATACCATATCACATCACATCATTTAATATGGAGCAGCGACCCAGTCGTAAGTGTTGGAAAGTTTGTTGTACTGATTGATGACTCATGTCTTATGAGTCAGTCCTATGCGCTCTGTGTAGACCAATCAAGGTATCAGCTGTCCATGTACAGCTCATAAACACAGTGTCTCTGTCTATTTCACTCTATAACAGTAATCCTAGCTAGTTGCGTCAACCTTTATGGCGTCATCAAGCAACTACGCCAGAGCATTTGCACAGGCTAGGGCCGAGAGGAAGTCAAGTTGATCAACTATGCGAGGATCAACTATATATGTGGACCATGACTCTCGGTTCGTCAATCAGGCTGACATCGTGGATCCTGGTTTATTTGGGGTCTTTCAAACACAGAGTTGCCCGCTAATGGAAGTCTACCAAACTTGTCGGACTTGAAGAAGCAGTCAAGTCTGTTAGTACAAACAAGTTCACGAACCTAACCAAGTTAGTGCAAATCGAGGGCCTTGTCCAGTTCGTGAAGTAGATCAAGTTCGGCAAGTTTAGGCAAAATGGCAACTTGGCCGAGTTTAACCAGTTGGGCCTACTCGGCCACCTGAGCACCCCTGGATGTTTTCGGTGCTCAGGTATGGCAGGAGCTTTTTAATGAAAGACGAGGAGCAAAAGAAGAGGTTAGATAATAAAGTAGACACGTGACACAAAGTTTTTTTGATATATATATATATATATAGGTAATGAAATCACTGTTTATTGAACCGGTATTTGTTGACATGAACATAAGGTATAATTATATGAATCGCTTCATCTTGGGAAATTGGTCCATCAAGCGATGGTACCTCTTTGGCCTCCGGGTCCTGAGTTGTTTGAGGTAGCGCTTGACGAGATCCGGATGATCTCGTAGCTCCCTGGCAAGCAAGCGCTCCCTCTCGTCCGGATGTGCACCTTTGTAGCGCACATAGTAGGCGAGACGTTGCTTGGACTTGTTGTCATCATAGGCGTGGTCGACAATCTCGGCAGTTGCTAGATTGGCAATGTAGGTATCTTCTATGCCATCGTAGCGCTCCTCCACTACCTCGGCACAGGCCTCCATCCAATCCCAGTCAACTGCGAGCGTGTCGCCACTCAAGTCGGTGGCGTCTTTGCCCTGCCTCATATACTGCCTCAATAGGCGTTCATCAGCCAGAATCTTGCTGGCTATCGTTGCCGCGCTAGAAACCTCAGTGGCTATAAGACTCTGCCACTTGTCGGGGTGAACTTTGAGCATCGTGCTCCTAAAGTTCTTTTTGCAGAGATTGATGAGCTCTTCTCTGCTTTCAACTTCGGCAAACTCGAACACGCCAACCAGTCTGAAGAGAGTGGTATCTGTTGGCGTCTTCATCGTGTGAGTGATGTGTGAGTGATGTTGGTAGGTACCAGTTAGGTCTGGTTAGATGTTGCTAGTTGGGTCGCCAACCGCTGACTGATGATCTGGGCCAAAGGTCAGGCGTATTTATACTCGTTTCTAGCCTCTGTAACGCCATATGTGTCTATTTTGTCCACCATGTCTAACATGTCCACTTTGTCC
The DNA here is from genome assembly GCA_013180625.2 of Boswellia sacra. Taxonomy (NCBI): domain Eukaryota; kingdom Viridiplantae; phylum Streptophyta; class Magnoliopsida; order Sapindales; family Burseraceae; genus Boswellia; species Boswellia sacra. The sequence continues at coordinate 8,443 of SNVD02003543.1, forward strand.
GCCATGTCAAGTTTGTCAAGCATGTCTGCCATGTCAAGTTTGTCAGGCATGTCTGACATGTCAGGTTTGTCAGGTTTGTCTGACATGTCAGGTTTGTCAGGTTTGTCTGACATGTCAGGTTTGTCAGGTTTGTCAGGTTTGGTTGGTTGGTTGGTTGGTTGGTTGGTTGGTTGGTTGGTTTGGTTTTATTGGCCACTTCAGATACATTTGTCGCGGCATTCTGAGTGTGGTTGGTTTGGTTTGGTTTGGTTTGGTTTGGTTTTATTGGTTTGGTTGGTTTGTTTTATTGGCCACTTCAGATACATTTGTCGCGGCATTCTGAGTGTGTCCCTCTACGGAGACAGGCACCCGACGAGCGGTAGCTTGCCGCCGTCTTGACATGATATGTGTTGTGTGAGAGCTCCAAGGGTCGTAGGACAGCGGTTCGTACTCGACCCCTGTTTGACCCTATCCGTGAGGTCCTCTGTTGGTCAGTGTCCGTGGGGTCCTGTGTGAGGTGCTATGTGTTCCTCGGCCTGAGTATGGATTACCCACCGATGGTCCAAGAGGTCCATGTCCGAGTATATATTACCCATCGATGGTCCAAGAGGTCCATGTTGTTGTGTTCCCTCTTCAGGTTTGCATTGTTTCCTAGTACTATTGTTATCCACAGGTCCACGTTATGTGTCGCATCCGTTTGTTAGATTGAGAAACCTCTGCTTCTCCTGGATATTTGTTGTTTTGTTATCCATTGGGAGTCCCTAGTCGTTAATACCCGTTATCACCTGTTATGAGAGAGTAAGTTGTCCAGTGTGTTTGCTTCGTCCCTAAGTTGTTGCCCTGTGTGTTTGTGATGGGAGCCTTGAGTTCGCAGCGGCTGGCTTCTTGCAGAACCTACCTGCCGTTCCGCAATATGAGTATGGGTGCCTGCCTCCGACGGCAAGGCTCCACGAACCCTGAACCCAGTGTCAGTTTGTTTCCAGAAGCATCTAGGATCTGTACGTCGATCCTATCTCGATCTCCAGCGATCAAGTCGTATGCTTCTTCATTGAGAGATCCAGTCTTCATGTTCGCCTTGTTATTCCCTTTCTGTTCCTTGGTTGACATTCCTCTAGGCCCACAGCGGCTGGCTTCTCAAAAGGAACCTACCTGCCGTTCCGCAATATAAGTATGGGTGCCTGCCTCCGGCGGCAAAGCTCCATGTGCCTGGAGGGGTAGTCCTGTATCGTACTCCTAATGTGTTTGTTGCCTACATGGTCTCTGTGGTAAGTTATAGTCCTATGTGCGTGTTGTTTCAGGTGATCCATATCTAAGCCGTAGTGTTTGGTCAATCTGTTTGATTAGAGTTTGCTATTGGTTGTTTAGAGATAGTAATTGTTTCTGCCAGAGGCAAATGTTAGTAACGGGGTTAAATTGTAAGTGTGTGTGCATGATAGGGGCCCTTATGGCAGGCAGAGCTCCCTGTTGAGAGTCTGTCCGCGAAATCGTCCCCTGATCTCTGCACGTTTCCCTAGCCGGTAGACCAACTAGCTGTTGGTTACCGCGTTTGTTGTTTCGCCCATGTCGTCACACTAGGTGTACGCCATGGTTTCTATAGGTTAGTGATAGATTTTCAGGTCATTGTGCCCTACGCTCATCTATCCCAGGTTGTGAGGTCCAGGTGGACCTCTTTTGGAGCGCGGGGCTCCCTATGTTGTTGTGGTGACCCTGTATGTTGTAAGTTCTCTGAGAGAGTCCTTGTTACCATTTGGGGACCTGTATATTTTGGGTTAAAGGAGGGGGTTAGTCAGAGAAAATGTACTCTCTCATGAGTATGAGAGAGCCCTTCGAGTGAAGGATATATGGGGGAGAGAGTCTCCCGAGTGAGGGTATCTTGACTTTCGTGTTGCTCTTGAGGTACTGGTGGAACTTGACGTGCTTGATGTACTTGACGTACTTGGCGTTCTTGACGTATTCCACGTATTTGCTGTACTTGGTGTTCTTGACGGTTTTGACGTACTTGATGACCTTGACGTACTTGATGACCTTGAGGATCTTGGTGACCTTGAGGATCTTGGTGACCTTGAAGACCTTGATGATGTTCTTGAGGCGATCTAATAGTAATGTCTTGTGGAAGTTGTGGTAATAGGTCTTTGAGGCTTCCCAGGGGTCCTGCCCCAGAGGAGGGCCCGAAGACGAGTGAGGAATCTGTAGCCAGAGTGTGCTCCTTAAATACTCGTTGAGGGCCCTCTACTGACTCGATTGGTCGCAAGTTTGTCAAAAAGGTCGCATTTGTGAGCCCTTGGACACCTGCCTTCCACAAGCGTACACTAGTTTGTCATACATGACATGGCGGTACTGATTGTCAAGTTTCTTCACCTCGGCAATCAGAGAAACAATGTTAGTCTTGACAACTGGGATAGTTTTGTAGACCTTGGTAACTCTGTATAGGATGGCAAGTCGTAGTCACAAGGGCAGGTTTGGCAACTCCAGGCAAGTTGGCCATCTTGGGCATTCATATCTGGACGGTTGCCCGATCAAACGACACACAGAAGAGAGTTGGTCAAGTTGGTCAATCTGGACACTTTTGGTCAAGTTGGTCAACTCGATCAACTCGATCAATTTATCCGATTTGTTCACTTCGGTCGAGCTGACCAATCTAGTGAGACTGGTCAAGCCAGTCAAGCCAGTCAAGCCAGTCAACCTGGTCAAGCTGGTCATCCTGATCAAGCTTCACAGGCTGCTCAATCTGGTTAAGGCGGTCAAGTTGGTCAGGCTTGTCATGCTGGTCAACATCTACACCTTTGGTCAAGCTCGTCAGTTTAGGCCAGAATGCTCAATTTGGCAATAATTCGTCAATTTTGACACACATGGTTCATATGCAGAGCTAAGTCAAGTTGGATGCATTGAGACACATTCTAGATGCTCGTCAACTTTGGCAAGTTCTTTCGGTCCGTCATTAGTTCTGTCAAACTTGACACACAGTTAAACTTGATCAACCTTGCCAACCTTGTCAGGTTGCTCGTTAATCAATGGTCACGATTTGACCCAGGCTAGGGGCTGTGCGCGAAAGCAGATAGAAAGAAGGCTACACACGAGTAGACAAATGGATATTATTGTGACCACTAGTTGTGGTTGGTTTGGTCGGTTTAATTTATTTCTCTGCAGACAGCAGCGTCCCCAATCAACTTGAGCATCTGCTGCCTTTGGAGCGGGCGAGCCATGACGGTGTCGTTCCAAACGGTGTTTAAACTAGCCTGTATGCGCTGGTACTCCTGCTGGTGCTTGGCAAAGCTTTGGTCGGTGCAGCAGGTTAGACGGTGAAGCACTATATGCTGTTCAACGTCATGATCCTGACAGCTGACACATTTGTGCTCCTGGCCAATGCTAAACTTTTTGAGAACGGATCCGGGTTGGTCAGTGTATAGATCGGAGATTGCGAGCATCTTGGAACCGCTAAGGAAGCTGGGTGACAGGCTCTTCCATACATCGCAGCTCACTGGAGTGAGTTGTTGGCAGATGAGCGGTGTGCAGGCAATCCTATCACGCTCGACCTCGTCGCCGTGGCGCTGGCCTTCATCGTAGCGCTCTTTGTAGTCATGGAGCTGGGGGTCGGTTGGTGAGATTGTCCTCATGGGCCAACAAGGTTTTGCAAGCTTGGCAGCAGTTGCGTGATCCTGGGTGATGAGGTAGAGGCGCCACTTTTCCTGCTCGAGCCACAGTACATGGTGGCGTATCTTTGCCTCAATGTCATCGCAAATGGTCTCGACTACATCCTGTTTGGCCCACAAGATCCTCCAGTTGTTTTGGACCAAAACTTCCCTGAGCCTGATGATGCGATGGTCAGTAGATCGATGATTCTTTAGTGCGGCCAGTAGGGGATGGTGAGAATTGAAAATCAGTAGCCTAGACTTGATGGCCGTGTTTTGTGCCATGAATACGATACCGGTCAGGGTGTTGAAGTAGCCAGTCTTGTAGTGAGCGTGCTTCGCCTGTATGACCTGCAGGATGTTACCTGTCTCGCTACGCTCGACCAATCGGGCACAATGATGGGTCGCCGATGAGACGTGCCAGGCGGTGCCGAGTCGATTAATAGATTCACAACTGTTTAGATTTAGTTCGAAATCTAGCTTCTTTAGATAGCATGTGGGATCGGCGTATCTACGTTTAAATGATAGATGGCGGTAAAGTGGAAGAACCTGATGCCTGTACAGGGTAGGCACAGTTTTAGTCTCGCCGTGGCAGTCTGTGGTAGATGTACTAGCAGTTGCACTAGTTGTTGCACAACCAATACCAGCAGTAGCATCAGGATCAGCATCATAACCAGCACCGGCAGCACCGGCAGCATTGGTTGCAGCCACAGCTTTGAGCCGCAGGCTCTCTAGATGCTTGAATGTGTTGGCATGCTCTGTGGTCATTCCGAGCTTGTAGAGGTGATGCAGACTGAGACGCAGTTCTGTGGTGTCGGTGACGAACCTGACAGTCTTGTTGGGCACATTTGAGGGCCAGTTGAAGATGATCTTGAGATACTTGCAGACTCGTTCCTCCATCCATTTGAGACTAGCATAGTCGAGCGCCAAAATGGGCCAGCAATTGTTGATGGTGTGGCACAAGAGGAGACTGTCTAGGAGAATTTTCCAATTGTGGGCTGTGTGTATAAAGGCACCGCATCGTATTTTGTGCAAACGCTTCGAGGCCATCAGTAGCTTCTGGTCCACACTTTCTCGGTCCAGTTTAAGCCGGTTCGTGAGGCTTAGGCCGAGAATGTTCATTTTGGCAACCACTGGCAGTGGTTCTCCATGTATGCGTAAGTCTTCAAAGTTCCGAATGGCGAGATAGTTTTGTTGCCTGGCGTACATCACGGAGCTCTTTTTTGGATTGATCCTGAGATCCATTTTGCTAAGCAATCTGGTAATCTCCCAGATGCTTTCCTGGATGGATAGGTGCCAGTAGCCCTTACGGACGAGTATGAGATCGTCGGCGTACATGAGTAGCTCGGTTATGTTGGGTTCGCTGCATTGGTGGCCCAGATTGCGGATTGCAAAGTTAAAGAGAATAGGTCCAAGCGGTGAGCCTTGTGGAACGCCCCTTTGCACGTACCTAGGCTTGGACTGTAGCTTGCTGTTGTAGACCAGAGTGATACGGCGAGAGAGGATAAACTTGGACAGCCAGATGCTGATGGGATCGGTACCGAGTTGGTCGAGCAGTTCGCGAATTAGGTACTTTTGGTCCACGTTATCGAAGGCGCCCTCAATGTCCATAGAAACAATGGTAGTAATTTTCCTGTTCTCTGGAGGAAAACTTTTACCAAATTCGTTGTTTTCGTCTGCTGATGTGGCACGCAGAGTTGTTGGTTTTCCACACCCGCTCCAATCGCCTGAGCTGGCAAGCTCAAGGATTCTGGCAACCAGATGCAACCTGTCCCGATGCGGAGTGAAGCCATACTGGTATGGGCTTAGTAGTCGTTTTTTGTCCAGCAAACACTCGAGCCTGTGGAGTGCGATGATTTCCATTAGGGCCGAGAAGGCGTTTGATATGTGAACAATACGGAACTTGCCAGCCTCTTTTTTCGCTATTAAAACTCCCTTGGTGTGTTCGCAGGCCGCGGGCATGTGGCATAGTTGGAAGCAATGCTTGATGATGAAGCCAATCTGAAACCTGAGAAAATCCCTGGCAACGATGTAAAAGATATGCATGTGAATTCCGTCGAGAGTTTTGAAGCGTTTCTTGCGCAAATCCTTGATGGCGTAATCAATCTCAGTATCCTGAATGATGGGTCCCGTGGTGCTTTGGCACATAAGTGAGATTTGTGTAACAAGCTCTTTGCGATCAATGGAGGGAAACTTGTCCTGTGCTATCCGGCGGAGATCTTGTCTAGTGTGTATGCCGCTACTGGCGCTGCTTGAAGCTATTGACTCATAGGCCTGGCTCCTCTTATTCTTCTCGTACTCTTTCACTAGATCCCACAAGCAATTATCCTCCTCGTTATAAGCCTCCTCTTCGGCCTCTCGGATCTCGTTTCGGATGTCATTCATTATTTTCCGCCTCAGAGATTGCTTCTGTGCTTGCAGTGATCCTCTTTGTGTGCAATGTCGCTCATTGCGCTTGTCCATTCTCCGAATGCTATGCTCAATTTTGCTCAATTTAAACAAAATCTTTTGCCTCATAATGATCCTTTCAGTGTTGGTGCCACTAGAACTGCCACCACCATTGACAAGCCCCATACTAGTCTTATTCTTCTTCCTCTTCTCTTCGTTCCCCCTCCTCCTCGTCCTCGTCCTCCTCCTCTTTGGTATCTCCTTGGTAATCCGTAGTTGGGCCTTGCGTATCGAGTCTAGTACGACCTGGATCATTTCATCGATGCATTCTGTTTGGAGATTTCGATTGTTTTTGTATCTGACCGTTGCTATCTGTAGGTCCAACAGTTCTATGTTGGCATCTTCGAAATCATCTAGCTCCAATAATTTCGGCTGCAGGATCTTGCGGCCAGGGTTAGGCCTTTTTGGTGATGCTGGTTTGTTGGTTTTGTAACGGGTTTCTTTTCTCATTTTTGTCGCCCCTCTTGTTAGCTCCAGTATAGCATGGACATTTCTGCGCGGCAATGTACGCAAGCTATGATCACCACCACCACCACCACTAGATTCCTCACACGAACTGCTGCTAGCTCCTCTTCGAACTTGATCCTTGTTGATGACGCATAATTGTCTCCACTTGCGGACAGCTTTTGTGTTAACGATTGCCAAATCGATCGTGGACTTCAGGTAAGTGCCTAGGCTCATTTTTCCAAAAAAGTGGTTGAGGTGACATAGGTTGTAAGTCATCAGGAACTCGGCAATGGCACGACCGCGCATCTCCTTGATTTTCTTGTAGTGTAGATCACTATTTTCAACATTGTTAACAATCAACTCCATGGGCTCCCACATGGCGTTGGTGGCATTAAAGTCGCCCATTATGATCAAGTTTATGTGTGGCAATGCTCGTTGTAGTGGCTGTCCTGATGTAGTTGCAGTTGCAGTTGCAGTTGGAGTTGGAGTTGCAGTTGAAGTTGAAGTTGGAGTTGAAGTTGTTGGTACCACTACTGTCGAGGACGGAGACGATATTTTCTGGTCTGAATCCAATGGCGGCCTAAATCTGTTGCTGTCGATCATCCACTCGAGACACCTGCGTACGTCGAGATGCCCGGAACGGGGTCTGAAGTAGGCGTTGATGATGCAGGTGGGCTGCTTATCCTGTTCAAACTTGATCATGAGGCTCTGTGCGCAAACTTGGCCATTTGTGGTGGTGAACTCGTCCAATTTGCCCAATTGCGCTAGCTTCTTTGGGAGCATAATGGTCAGTTGCTTGATACTGGCGCGTATGGCAACATGATGCTTGAACATGTAGTTGAGTCGTCGTTTGTGGAGGTTCGCGGGCATATCTTGCATGAGGATTATATTGGTTGAATTTGTCGAGCGACTATATAGGGCTGCCAAGCGTGAAACTTGATCCAGATGGCGGTCGACGTTATGCGAGATGACCTTCATGATTGGTTGCTTACGAGTTGGCTAGCTGACTGGTTGGTGTTTCTGACTTGCTTGTTTGGTGATTGGTTTGATTGATTAGTGGTTGGTTCAATGTTTGGTTGGTTACTCTTAATTTGATTGGTTGAATTGAGGGAATAGGTTGGTTTGGTTGGTTATTTGTCCTTTCCAGTTGGAAGGCCAATCGTCGACTGATGACTCTCGCAGCTGGAGCAGCTCTTTATATACCGGGTTCGTGAGTTGGTTTGGTTGGTGCCGGCCTCCGTTCAAGTGCCATAAAGTTGGGCCGTGCTAGCCTTGAGCAATAGGCGCCAACTCGGTCACTTTTGTCAGAAATATTGACTAGTTGGTCGAGGTCGCATAGATGGGCAATATGATGATTCGCACACAGTTTTGGTTGCTTAGGCACACATGGCACCTCTGCATACTCTTCCCGGCTCCTCAAGTTCCTCAAGTTTCTGGAGATCACCAAGATCACCAAGATTGTGTGGTATGCCAACCTTGTCGAGATCAGCCAGCTTGGTTGGTTTGGTCAAGTTGGCCACCCTTGCTGAGTTTCGTCATCGTCGTCGATTTTCAGTTTATTTCGTCATCACGTGCTTGGTTGACGTTGCTTGGTTTGCGTCTAATTGGGCAAGATTGTCAAATGTCTCTAGCTAGACTCGAGCTCAACGTTCAGCAGGTCAGCCAGATTGGGTAAGTTGAAATATTTGAGCCCGCAGTGGCCACGAGAACGGTGCGCTGACACACAGACACTCATTGGTGGTGGTGGTGCTAGTTGAAGACGAACAGATGAAATGGTTGCTTCAGCGAGTTGAAGAGTGTAGAAAAAACACAGCAGTGGGTTTGTCGTCATCGTCATCATCACCATGTTTGTTATCCATCTATATAGCGGTCTCGCCTGCCTATATTCACAATAAGTTTTATTCACTGATGATATTACATCATAACTACATTCTTATTAACCTAATTGGAGCGTGCAATTGATAAATTCTAGACAATTCATAGCTGTTTTTTTCATTCAAAACATTCTTCTACCGAACCTATCTGTGGTACCAAGTTCATTATGAGTGGAGAGCCCTGAAAAGCCATGCATCATTCATCATGAGAGCCCTCATTCTGCGTGGCCTCTCTTGTGCAACCTTGTCCAGGTAGTCTGCAACGCAATGCGGATGCTCCCTAACAGTATCCATTGCCTTCTTCCAGGATGCCATACCATCGGGCAAGTCGAGCCTTGGTTTTATTTTGAAGTAGAGCCCATTGGATCGCCTTTGATGATCGATGATTACGTGACTATCCCGGTCTGCAGGCTCTAGACTAGGCAAAGGTGGCAACCATTCGGCTAATCGTGCAGCAAATTCCCACTCGTAATGGTGGAATTTGTGGCCAGGGTCGGCGAATGACTTTTTGCCCAAGACAAAATAATCGCCTCGCATTTTGGGGTCTGTCAGGCAACAGAAAGCCACCCTGAGACAGGTTTGGATCCGTAGGCGAAGGTCCGACTCCAGTTCTGGCATTCCATTGCATTGTGCCATCCTGGCATCGTATCCATCACGCACAACTTTGCGCCATGCATCGCTGCTCGACTGTCTGGCGGGTGTTGCATCAAGGGCAAGCAAACGGTGCAATAGGTCGTCCTGGGGCGTTATAAAGTTTGGGTGGCTCATAATGACGGCGAACCAGCGCCGCAGTGTGCTCCAAGCAATAACTAATGATGATGATGATGATGATGATAATGATAATGATGATAATGTTACCTGATCGACAACCAAAACAACACTGACTTGATTCTCGCAAGTCGCACTCAATTTATAGTGGGAAAAAATCTGAGTTGCAGTCGAGTTTGGCAACTCTCGCAACCATGGCAAGTTGATGAACATTGGATTGTTTGGCGGCTTTCAGCTCTTTCGACCAACTGGTCCATTTGGTCCACTTGGTCCACTTGGTTCGGTTTGGCCGACTTGGTCAAGTTGGTTCACTTGGTTCGGTTTGGCCGATTTGGTCAAGTTGGTCTATTTGGTCTAGCTCGTCACAGTAGTGGTTGGTTGGTGTACCTGGTTCGTTTGGTGCAGTCTCGCCGTTTCGGCTTTTGGGCTGAGGACAGTGTTGACTTGGTTTGGCCCTAAACAGGGCCTTATTTATATTTTAAATTATATATTTTATATTATATATTATATTTCAATTTATAGTGGCCCTTAGAAGGGCCTTTTTTTGGGTTTTTTATTTTTTTTTTTTGGCCCTTAGAAGGGCCTTTTTTTTTGTTTTTTTTTGTTTTTTTTTTTTTTTTTTTTTTTTTTTTT
>SNVD02003545.1:0-183507 GCA_013180625.2 Boswellia sacra
TGGCATGCCAATCACATTTCATCATTCACAATCAGTCACAATATTTCATATTTAAGCATCAAATTGCTAGCATTTAATAGTGTTATAATCCACAAAATTTCATACATACAGTACACAATTTATTGTGGCCTCAGATTAGTTAGCTTACTTACCTTGTATAGCTGCTTTTCGACGCTTGTGATTGACCTAAAAATAAAACACAAATCTCTTTTTAGGTCACCATACACTTTTAAAACATTTCCCCTTTTTGGCTTTATTTCTATACTTACTTTGACAAACAATTTACAACAACACTTGTCTACTTTCAAAATTCACACAATTTGGTAGACATCTTTTAGACACATACCTCATGTCTCATTAAAATTTTTAGAGTAAATTGGGGTCATTAGGTCACTCAAAATAATCAAATTCATTACCTCAACAATTCTGCCACTGCATTGACTTCACTGAGCCCTATCAACTTAAAAATTTGTAGGAATTTCAATCCTACTCAAATGGCTACAAAAATTTACAGGCTGGTATATAACATATATATATACCTCCATACCAAAAATCAGGCTTTTCAAGGTGTTTAACCCATTCAAATCCATTTATTTCTAACTGCCCTGTTTTGGAAACTAAAAATTCCAGTTTTAACAAGCCAACTTTAAAAATCTATAAAAATTCACACAGACCTTCAATCTCAGTGAAAATTTACAGTCTCATATATGACACATAAAAGGACTTTCATACCAAAAATCAGGTAATTCTATGAAGATTTGGACCTTCAATTAAAATCGTCTTCCCCTACTCTGTTCTAGGACAGGGGAATGTGCAATACCATACCAGAAATTCAAAAATTCACTACAAATCACCTACTTCAAATTTTTTGAGTGAATCCAATTGATATACACTCCTGGACATGTCTATTTTCATCCATAAAAATTTCAGAGAAAGAAAATGTCCCACTGATTTTTGGTAATTTTCGGAACATGTACTGCTCAGTGTAACAAAATTTCCAGGATTTGACTAAGCTCTCTATTCTAGCTTATATCTTCATCCTCTTGCTTAGATACATTCAAAACTCATTCAAATTCATGTTTCCACACAAAATTCCAGCAGCACAAACAACAATTCACATACTCACATCACAACCCAAAAATATTCTTGCAAACACACACACTAAGACAAGAATTTTAAGGAAAAATGGTAAGTTCTTACCACTTCTTTCTTCCTTCTCCCTTCTTTTTCTCCTTTGATTCCTTGGTGAGTTGTGTGAAAATTTTTGGAGAGTGTAAAGGGCTAGAACGTGTATGCAAGAAAGAAATGAAAGAGTTCTAGAAGTCTTCTCATTTATAGACAAATATTATGCCAAATATCCATTTAGTCCATCTCTCCTCCTTTATAACCATTAAATCCATTATTCTTCTCATTAAGCCCCTCATTCTCTCATCTATTACATTACAAATCCAACACATAACTAATACATATGTTACACATGTAACCATAACATATGCTATAATGTATATTACAAAAACTTAGGGTATTACAACTCTCCCCCCCTTAAAAGAATTTCGTCCTCGAAATTCAGCACAATTATTCGAATAGAGAGGGGTATTTGGTCCGCATTTCTTCCTCTAATTCCCAAGTTGCTTCCTCTATGGAGTGATTTTCCCATAGTACTTTCACCAATGGTATGCTCCTCTTCCGAAGTTGACACATCCGAAAAAAGGATTGTCTCCCAAGTATAGGAGTGTCGAAGTAATAAAACCCGGTGAGACCGGGGTCGATCCACGAGGAAGGGAATTTAAGCGTTACAAATTATAAGCTAAACAAATGTGATATGGATGATTCAAAGAAATAACAAGAGAATATCAATAAATATGTAAGATGGTAGGTGGTATTACCAACCATTCAAATATAAAACAAAAAGCAAGAGGAGGTAAAACCATCCATGGAAATAGGTGGTATAACCAACCATAGTAAATTAAAGAACAATTTCCTAAGGTGGTAGAACCTACCATAGTAAATAAAATAAAAAGTTCATAAACAATAGAATAATTAAAATACAAGAGGAATTAACACAATAACAATGAAGGCTAAGGTTAGGGGATCCGCCCTTGATATTTCAAATAAGGATAATTAACCCATTTTAGTTATATGAATTGTATTTGTTTCATTACCAATATTTATACCACTTCTTGTAAATGGGTTCAAGCATCCAATGTGCCAATCACCATATATCTACAACAAATCAAGTTTCCTAACTAGATTCGTGTCGGTAAGGAAGAACCATACATCATCTAGAAAGGATCCAAGCATTTGATGTGCCAAGGATTGTCCACAATGGATCAAGACCTCCACTTTACGAGTGGTGTCAAGATTGATTAAGAAATTAAATATAAATCATATTGAATAAACATCATAAGATGAAGATTATTAAGCACATATTAAGGGTTAGAGAATCCTTATTCTCATATCAAGGGTTTCACCCTTTCACCTTAGCAAAAGAGAAATTAGAAAAACATTATAATAGAAAGAAAATAAAATGTAACAAAAAAGGAAATTCATTAATAACATAAACACACAAAACACAATACAAGATCCTAGCCAAAGCCAAAAATGTTCCAGCCAAGGCCAAGATGCCCTAATGGGTCACAAGGCACCTCTATTTATAGATACATCCAGGGGCAAACTTGTCAAATTACAAGGGCATAATTGTCAAATATTATTTGTAAATATCTTTGACAATTGGGATCATTAGGCACCAACTTTGACCATCAATTTTGACATTGAAATGTTAAGAATTTTAATCACATGTCTTCATAAAAGTTGTAGATATTTCTCTCACTTTCTAGAACATATTGATTTGCACAATTTGGATACGTATTTTGAGAGATACGGTCCAAATACTGAGGCCTGGTCATACTGGGCCGAGACTGTAGATGGGTTCACTTCAAGCCCAATTTTGGTCCACTAAAATCCCGAATTTGATTATGCTTGTGAAATGCAATCTTGTAGACAATTGAAACAGCTTTCCAAAACATTAAGAATTGCACCATTATGATCTATAAATAGAGAGTTATGCCCATTTTACCGAACCTGTAACAAAACCAAAATTAAGAGAAATTAATTCCAAAGATGCAAATGCTACAAATATGCTTAAGTTGAGGAATTTAATGACACCATTAATGTAATATGATGAACTAAACTCTTATTAAACATGTCCGAAAAATAAGTGTGACAAGTGTTTTACATGGCGAGGCCCGCGCACGGCGGGGACGAACGTAGCGTATATAATGCTAGATAAAAACGACACGTGGATCAGCAAGTTGATGTATTTGGGAAAATGTCATATGTGATGAGGGCATAGGAATTAATACCTCCTTGAGTAGAATTTTTCATCCAAGGTGGTCATTTATTGCACTCTCCTTGATTTTATCCAAATAAACAAACTCTCAACTGATTTTTTTGTAAATGACTCATGTACCCTTCAGTCAAGATATCCACAAACCTTCTTTTGTGCTCAGTTGACACATGACTATGGGGCTTATTAGAAATAAGTCATATCGTTTCTAGTATTTGTTAAGGCTAACAACCTTAGGTAGGGGATATTCCTTCATTTTATACATTTTTTTCTCTTTTTTTTTTCTTTTTTTTTTGAAAGAATGCATCTTTAACCCATGTAGCGAGCCTTAGGCTAATGACTCCCAGACCAGTTGGCCTTAGGGCCTTAGGTGTTAAGACACCCCTACGAGCTTAACGACTCGGGTTGCCGATGCTTTTTTTTTGCTTAGAAACTTGTGGATAGTGCAATGTTCAATCCCATTAAGCTTTCTCCTTAATCCATGTAGCGAGCTTTGGGCCAATAGCTCCCAAACTAGTTGGTCTTAGGGTATTAGGTGTTGAGGCACCCCTTGGGCTTAATTGCTCGAATTAAGGAGGCTACAAGACCAAACTTATCCACCATTACTTTCTCTCTCTTTTTTTTTTCTTTCATTTTTCATTTTTTTCATTTTTTTTTAACTTTCCCCTTCCTTTTGTTGTTTTCCTAAACAAAACAAAAGAACTCAAATATTGCAATATTTCATTTCGCCACCCACAATCATACATCAAGGTATGTGTGTGTATGAAGAAAGATTCATAGATACTTGCTTAATGAGCACATAAGCACACAATTTATTAAATGATAAGGTTGTGAGAGTTCATAGATTTGAATGATTCAAAGTGAAATGAATAAGACCTCCTTGTTATAAAATTCAAAAATCAAGACTTAATAATATCAAATAAGTCTTCAAAAATGCAAGAATAAAATGACAAATTGGTTAGAATGGGTTTCAAGAGTTCAAACTGGTCTTCCCTACTCTGCTATTCCTGACCCAGAATGCGTCTCAAGAGGATTTGAACTCCTTACACCGCATTCTGAATCTAATTACTAACTCGCTTTTTTTTTTTGCAAGAAAAAATAAAATTTCAAGACACACTTATGTCTACTATCCTTCCCCCCCAACCAAATGAAACATTGTCCTCAATGTTTAAATGTAGAGAGATAAAGTATAGGAGACATTACCTGAAGCTTCTGTTATTCAAGAGAGATGACCTGAAAAACTCATAAAATAACATGCTAAAAATAAAATAAAATAAAGGACAAGAAGAAAAAATTACAAACGGAGATTCAAATCCAATTTGCACTTTTTGTTTTGCCCTCCTGCCTAATTAATTTGAGTACTAGCTGGGTCAGGTCTACTCAACTTCTTGTAATATTGTCAGTAGCTCACCGCAGAAAGGTGCAGAAAATAAGGAGTCTTTCTCCCGCTTAATGGAGGGATACAAACTTCTGTTTCCACATTTGCATCACAAAACTATCAAGAGGATCAAAGAAACTTTTTGAACAGTCAACAAACCTATGGGTTTTTGATGGAGATTCAGTTGGGCCCAAGAGGCAATTTGAAAAATTTCTTCAAGAGTGCCAAAGCCACCTGGTAAGCAATAAAGGCATCTGAATTGATGAGCATATGTGCCATGCGTTCATGCATAGAGGAGACCTGTAACTCCTTCCCAACTGTTTTTCCAACAATACTTTCTACATCCAAAGCTTTAGGAATAACTCCTAAAACTTGAGTACCTCCTACATTGCAGCTGCACACACAACCCATTACCCGAGCTACCTCCCCAATAAACCACATGAATCTTTCTTTCAGCCAGTAGCCTTCCAAGATAATTCGCTACTTCTACGAACTCTTCACTTTTACCTGGTCGAGATCCACAGAATACACATTTCCTTTGGATTCGACGTTTTGAAGTTCCCTCCATGTCTATGTGACTCTCTAACTATGTGTGAAGAAGAGAACAAGACCTGTGGTATTTATGGAGTGCAAAAAGGTATGTTAATGATGATATCTATCTAGGTAGCTCGATTGTTTGTTGAAAAAGTTGACAATAATGCAAAAAAGGTCAAAAGATGATGAAATAAGACACCATAAGTCAAACAAAAGATACAAATTCAAAAATGACAGCAATGAGTTATTAAAATTCAAAAATGATGGCACGCATGCATATGTACAGGTAGTTGTGACTGTGGCTCACATCTTCCTCTGGTTTTACGTCCAGAAACTGCTTAAACACCTTCTATGAGTTGGGGATATGCTTCCCATCCAGTTTTCTTATAAACTGGCAAACAGGGTCGTTTTGAGTCAAATTCCCCAGACTATAGCGTTCCTGCTCATCTCGGAATTGTGTCTACAAATTAAAAAGTCCCACTCTTGCACCAAGTCCACAGAATCGTCCAAGAGTCCGTTCGTAATATCAATCCCAAAGACTCTTACTCATCCCTTCTTGATGACGTATTTTACCTCTCGATTGTTAGACAAATAGTCCCAGGGCAGCAGAACGGCTGGTTTACAAGTCCATCTTGCACATATTGGACAAACTTGTAACCTTTTCGCTCTTCGTTTTTTGGCATAAGAGCTTTTTCCCAAACCTGGCATATGGGAAACAAGATTATCTGAAAACTCACAAGATAATCGAACCTTGGCTTCAATTAACCATCTTAATCAGCAGGAATACCCTTACGCATCAACAACCTTAGTCTTTCTGCACGAGCTTTATAAATTTTAAGCACATCATTTTGAGGAAGAGAGGGAAAATGTTTGTGTCAATTTAGAGATAATTTTATCCATGTGAAGAAAATGAGAGAGAAGAAAAGAAAATGGATGCAAGGTGAGCAACAGTTTTTAGGGAACTGAAAAACCGACTTTAAATGTCACGGAGTACCGTATCCGCCACTTGACTGGAAAAAATCAATCCTTAAAAAAGATCGATTAAAGCAATGGACTCTTCGTTTTGGTCAAAATTTTCAAAGAATGGTTTTAACCGTTGTCCATTAACTTTAACACATGACCATTCTTTGGGTTCTCAATTTCAACTGCTCCATGAGGGAAAACATTTTTAACAATGAAAGGCCCAGTCCAACGTGACCGAAGTTTACCAGGAAATAAATCACCTTGAATCAGACAAAAACTTTTTTTGTGAAGTTTCAAAAGATTTTCTAACAATGGATTTGTCATGAAAAACCTTCATTTTTTCTTTGTAGATTTTAGAATTTTCATAAGCCTCATTCCTGATTTCTTCAAGTTCACTCAGTTGGAGTTTTCGTAACTTGCAGCATCATTCAAGTTTGTGTTAAATGTTTTAATGGCCCAATAAGCTTTATGTTCAATTTCCACTGGCAAGTGACAAGGTTTTCCATAAACTAATCTATAAGGAGACATTCCCAATGAGTTTTGAAAGCAGTTCGGTAAGCCCAAAGTGTATCATTGAGTCTTAAAGACCAATCTTTACGATTTGGGTTAACCGTTTTTTCTAAGATCTGTTTTATCTCCCTATTAGCTAATTCAACTTGTCCACTTGTTTGCGGGTGATAAGGTGTAGAAATTTTTATGGTTTATTCCAATATATTTCATTAAAGTTTTCAAATTGAGTTTTTTACAAAAATTTTATCCCCATCACTAAATAATGGCTCGAGGAAATTCCCAAAATCTCTTAGAGATATTCTCCCTTCAGAATTTGCAACCTGTTTTGAGACATTTTTTCGACATTGAAGTGCCCTCGACCCCATTTTGAAACATAAGTCTCTGCCACCAGGATGTAACACAAACCCAAATGACGTTGAAAATGGTCCCATAAAATCAATCCCAACAATCAAAGATTTCAACAACAAGAATGGGATTCAAAGGCATCATGTTTCTTTTTGAAATGGATCCCAATTTTTTACAATTTTCACACGTTTTGCAAAATGCATGTGCATCTTTAAATAAGGTGGGCCAATAAAATCCACATTGTAAGATCTTAGCAGCTGTTTTTCTAGATGAAGAATGTCCTCCACATGCTTCAGAATGACAAAAGTTAATGACACTACTTACCTCATTGTCGGGTATGCATCTTCTTTTTATTTGATCCGGACAATATTTGAAAAGATACGGATCATCCCAGTAAAAATTTTTCACCTCGGTTAAAAATTTTCTTTTGTCTTGAGCATTCCAATGAGGTGGCATTTTCCTTGTCACAAGAAAATTTACAATGTTAGCAAACCAAGGTATAGTAGCAATAGAAAATAAAAATTCATCAGGAAACGAATCATTGATATGTGAAGTTTCAATTAATGTCTCTGTCGTTATTCTTGAAAGATGATCAGCAACGACATTTTCGACTCCTTTTCATTATCCCTTTTATTGTGAATGTTATTCTTGGAAGCAATAAAAATCCCTCGGAGCGCTCTAGGTTTTTGCATCCTGTTTTTAGTCATTAATATCTCACAGCTGCATGATCAGTGTAAACAATTGTGGGAGAACCAATTAAATAAGAACGAAATTTGTCCAATGCAAATACTACTGCAAGTAGTTCTTTTTCAGTTGTTGTGTAATTTCATTTGGTGCAATCATTTAAAGTCCTACTTGCATAGTAGATGACATAAGGCTTACCTTCTTTTCTTTGTCCTAAGACAGCACCAACGGCATAGTCACTTGCATCACACATCAATTCAAAAGGCAAGGACCAATCAGGTGATTGCATAATTGGAGCAGTTGTTAAAATCTAATTAGTGTATCAAAGGCATTTTGACATTCTTGAGTCCATTCAAAGGAAGTATCTTTTATTAAGAGGTTACAAAGAGGTTTAGATACAGCACTGAAATTTCTTATGAACCTCCTATAAAATCCAGCATGCCCTAAGAATGAACGAACCTCTTTAACTGTTTTTTGGTGGAGGCAAATGGGAAATTAATTCCACTTTTGCTTTATCCACTTCAATTCCTTTAGAAGACACCACATGACCTAAAACAATTCCTGAGTGACCATATAATGACATTTTTCCCAATTCAAAATAAGACCTTTTTCTACACACCTTTTTAGGACTTTTTCTAAATTTTCAAGACAATTATCAAAAGAGTTTCCAAAGACAGTTTAATCATCCATGAAAACTTCTAAACAATGCTCAACCATGTCACTGAAAATGCTTAACATGCATCTTTGAAAAGTGGCTGGGGCATTACAAAGTCCAAAATGCATCCTCCTAAATGCACAATCCAAAGGGCACGTGAATGTGGTTTTTTTCTTGTCTTCAAGTGCAATGGGGATTTGATAGTATCCTGAGTCTCCATCAGACAGTTCAGGTAGTTAGGGTTTCCTGCTACTCTTTCAAGAATTTGGTCCAGGAAGGGTAAGGGAAAATGGTCTTTTCTAGTGACAGCATTTAATTTTCTATAATCAATGCACATCCTCCAACTAGATGAGACACGCGTTGGCAATAATTCACCCTTTTCATTTTTAACTACCGTAATGCCAGATTTCTTAGGTACTACTTGTGTAGGGCTTACCCACTTACTATCAGAAATAGGATAGATAATTCCCACATCAAGTAGTTTGAGAACTTCAGCCTAATGACCTCTTTCATGTGTGGATTTAATCTCCTTTGAGGTTGTTGAGATGTTTTGGCATTTTCCTCTAAATGTATTCTATATGTGCAAATTAAAGGGTTAATGCCTTTTATATCTTTTAAAGTCCACCCAATTGCATTTTTATGCCTTTTAAGCACTTCTATCAACTTACCTTGTTGCTCGCATGTGAGGGATGAAGAAATTACCACCGATATGTCTGATTCTCCCCAAGATATACATATTTCAGTCCTTCAGGTAAGGGCTTCAATTCTAGCTTGGGAGCTTCATCTTCCTTGCTTTCATTCATCTGCCCCAATTCTTCAAATCTTGATTTTGAGCCTTTTGCCAACACCTGTGCACAATCCAGTAAAGAACACATATTAGAAAGATCATGTTCTAGTTCCATACTTGATTCTAACGAATTTACTAAACAAGTTTTCAAAGGGTCAGAAGAACTCCTTTTTTGGATGTGATCTTCCACAATAGATTCGATCATATTAGCCTCCTCAATTTCATCTTCTTCTTCATGTGGTTGTTTGCACATATTGAAACATTTAGTCCAATGTCATGTTCCCCCAAAAGAATAGCTTCATGACTCCCTCTTTCCGGCAATTATCAAAACATTATAAGGTAGCCTAGAAATGGACGCCCTAAACATGACAGGACATGATTACTTATTCACTGGTTTTGTGTCCCAAAGACATAAAATCCACTGGGTAAAGAATTTATCGACTTTGAACTAACACATCCTGCCTACTTACTCCTCTTGGTACTTTAATTGATCTATCAACAAGCAAAAGAGTCACAGAAGTCGGTTTTAACTCACCTAGATTGAGTTCTTGAAAAACCGAATATGGAAGCAAATTCACACTAGCACCAAGATCAAGTAAAGCTTGTTCAATTTTATGCTCTCCAATAACACATGAAATTGTAGGACAACCTGGATCCTTTTATTTCACTGTATTATTATTTTGAAGAATAGCACTTACTTGCTCGGCTAGAAATGCCTTCTTTTTCACATTTAGTTTTCTTTTCACAGTGCACAAGTCTTTCAAAAATTTTGCATAAGAATGTACCTGTTTGATCACATCAAGCAAGGGAATGTTGACCTTTACCTGTTTGAAAATTTCAAAGATTTCAAAATTGTGAGTTTGCTTCTTTTGTGTGGCTAATGCTTGAGGAAATGGAGGCACAGATGAGGATATGGTTTCCTCTTCGCTAGGTGTTGGTTTAGCAGCCTCTTCCTGCCCTTTAAAGATCGATTCTTCTTCTTTCTCACAAGGGTCAGGAATGTGTTTTTCAACAATCTTACCATTGCGAAGGGTCATGACTGACTTGGCTTGGTCAAAGTAATGTTTACTTGAACTTCCTGCATTTGAGTTAGATTGATCTTTGGGGTTTTGCAATGTTTGAGAAGGAAATTTTCCCTTCTCTTTGATGCTAAATGTCGATGCAAATTTTGCAAGAGTTTCTGACAAATTTGCTAATGTTTGAGCAGTTTGGCTATTGAAAGTCTCTTGCTTTGTAATGAATGAATGCAATGTTTCTTGAAGGTCATTCCTAGGAAGAGGAGCATATGCATGATCATGAGAATTTTGAAAATTTTGTTGTGCTTGAAAAGGGACTTGTGAAGATTGTGCATGATTGTCATTTTTCCTGCTAAAATTTGGATGATTTCTCCAACCAGGATTGTAGGTTTGTGAATATGGATTGTGATTTGGCCTTTTAAAAGTGTTCAAGGCATTGGCTTCTTCATGGAGACATTCCCTAAAGGCAGGCAAAGTTGGGCAATCATCAGTAGAATGGTCATTGTCATCACAAATGTTACAGACATTTTCTTGAATAGACTTCAATTGACCACTCTTTTTCATCTCTAAGCCTCGACTTTTCTAGCTAGGGATGCAAATTTGGCTTGAAGGTCATGGTCTTCCCTAAGGTTGTAAATGCCTCTATTGGATGTCGAGGTTGGGGCCTTGCCTGGTACCTCATAGGTGCCAGCAGTGTCCCAAATTTGTGCCTTTTCTGCCAAGGAATCTAGGAAGTCAAGTGCTTCCTCAGGGTCTTTTTCTTTAAATTCTCCATTGCACATTAATTCCACTAGTTGCCTATCTTGAGGTGTTAACCCTTCATAAAAATGTGCAACTATTCTCCAAGTTTCAAACCCATTGTGAGGATAGGTATTAAGTAGTTCTTTATACCTATCCCAACATTGGTAAAGGGTTTCCCCTTGTTTTTGAGAGAAATCGGAAATTTGTCTTTTAAGAGAATTTGTTCTATGGGTAGGAAAATTTTTTTTTCAAAAATTGTTGTTTCTCTCATCCCATGAACTGATGGAATTTGACCTCAAATTTTGTAGCCATATTCTAGCTTTATCTTTTAAGGAAAAAGGAAAAAGCTTTAATCTAATGGTGTTTATGCTACAATTTGGGTCACTGTAGGAGTTACACATCTCTTCAAAGATTTTTAAATGCGAATATGGGTTCTCCATATCAAGGCCATTGAAAGTGGGTAGAAGTCGAACAAAACTTGGTTTGCAATTGAAATGGATTTGAATCTGGAGGAGAACTACACAAGATGGTGCACTAGTCCCCCTTACCGGATTCATGTATTTTTGCGGGTTCTTAGTTGGTTTTTGATCATTTTTGTTTGCGAACGTTTTTCCCCTTCTCGGTGAAATTATTTTTCCTCATGATTTCTCCATTGTTTGTTTTTTTTGTTTTTCTACGGAAGATGATGTTTTTCTAACAAGTCTACCACTAGATGTTCGTGACCAAATTTTCATGCAAGAAAGAGAGAAGAAAAGAGAAGGAAAGATGACCACACAAAAAAATAAAAAATTTAGATCTAAGATGAGAAAAGAGAACACTTACAATTTTGCACGCCAATTTTTACCTTCCCCGGCAACGGCGCCAAAAACTTGACACATCCGAAAAAAGGATTGTCTCCCAAGTATAGGAGTGTCGAAGTAATAAAACCCGGTGAGACCGGGGTCGATCCACGAGGAAGGGATTTTAAGCGTTACAAATTATAAGCTAAACAAATGTGATATGGATGATTCAAAGAGGTGACATGATAATATCAACAAGTATGTAAGATGTTAGGTGGTATTACCGACCATTCAAATATAAAACAAAAAGCAAGAGGAGGTAAAACCATCCATGGAAATAGGTGGTATAACCAACCATAGTAAATTAAAGAACAATTTCATAAGGTGGTAGAACCTCCCATAGTAAATAAAATAAAAAGTTCATAAACAATGGAATAATTAAAATACAAGAGGAATTAACACAATAACAATGAAGGCTAAGGTTAGGGGATCCGCCCTTGATATTTCAAATAAGGATAATTAACCATTTTAGTTATATGAATTATATTTGTTTCATTACCAATATTTATACCACTTCTTGTAAATGGGTTCAAGCATCCAATGTGCCAATCACAATATGTCTACAACAAATCAAGGTTCCTAACTAGATTCGTGTCGGTAAGGAAGAACCATACATCATCTAGAAAGGATCCAAGCATTTGATGTCCCAAGGATTGTCGACAATGGATCAAGACCTCCACTTTACTAGTGGTGTCAAGATTGATTAAGAAATTAAATATAAATCATATTGAATAAACATTATAAGATTAAGATTATTAAGCACATATTAAGGGTTAGAGAATCCTTATCTCATATCAAGGGTTTCACCCTTTCACCTTAGCAAAAGAGAAATTAGAAGAACATTATAATAGAAAGAAAATAAAATGCAAGAAAAAGGAAATTCATTAATAACATAAACACACAAAACACAATACAAGATCCGAGCCAAAGCCAAAATGTTCCAGCCAAGGCCAAGATGCCCTAATGGGTCACAAGACACCTCTATTTATAGATACATCCAGGGGCAAACTTGTCAAATTACAAGGCATAATTGTCAAATATTAGTTGTAAATATCTTTGACAATTGGGATCATTAGGCACCGACTTTGACCATCCATTTTGAAATCGAAATGTTGTGAATTTTAATCACATGTCTTCATGAAAGTTGTAGATATTTCTCTCAGCTTTCTAGAACATATTGATTTGGACAATTTGGATACGTATTTTGAGAGATACGGTCCAAATACTGAGGCCTGGTCAGACTGGGCCGAGACTGTAGATGGGTTCAATTCAAGCCCAATTTTGGTTCACTAAGAGCCCGAATTTGATGATGTTTGTGAAATACAATCTTGTAGACAATTAACTCAGCTTTCCAAAACATTAAGAATTGCACCATTCTGATCTATAAATAGAGAGTTATGCCCATTTTACCGAACCTGTAACAAAACCAAAATTAAGAGAAATTAATTCCAAAGATGCAAAAGCTACAAATATGCTTAAGTTGAGGAATTTAATGACACTATTAATGCAATATGATGAACTAAACTCTTATTAAACATGCATATTTAAGTGTTCATCACACCCCCCAACTAGATTATTGCTAGTCCCTAGCAATTAAAGCGTTATTATTTAGAAGTGATTTATAGAATTTTACATCCAAGGTGGTCATTATTGCACTCTCCTTGATTTTATCCAAATAAAGAAACTCTCAACTGATTTTTTTTTTAAATGACTCATGTACCCTTCAGTCAAGATATCCACAAACCTTCTTTTGTGCTCAGTTGACACATGACTATGGGGCTTATTAGAAAAAAGCCATATCGGTTCTAGTACTTGTTAAGGCTAACAACCTTAGGTAGGGGATATTCATTCATTTTATTCATTTTTTTTCTTTTTTCTCTTTTTTTTTTTTTTTTTTTTCTTCTTGTTTTTTTTTTGAAGGAATGCATCTTTAACCCATGTAGCGAGCCTTAGGCTAATGACTCCAAGACCAGTTGGTCTTAGGGCGTTAGGTGTTAAGACACCCCTTCGAGCTTAACGACTCGGGTTGCCGATGCTTTATTTTTGCTTAAAAACTTATGGATAGTGCAATGTTCAATCCCATTAAGCTTTCTCCTTAATCCATGTAGCGAGCTTTGGGCCAATAGCTCCCAAACTAGTTGGTCTTAGGGTATTAGGTGTTGAGGCACCCCTCGGGCTTAATTGCTCGAATTAAGGAGGCTACAAGACCAAACTTATCCACCATTACTTTCTCTCTTTTTTCTTTTTTCTTTTTTTTTCATTTTTCATTTTTTTCATTTTTTTTTAACTTTCCCCTTCCTTTTGTTGTTTTCCTAAACAAAACAAAAGAACTCAATATTACAACATTTCATTTTGCCACCCACAATCATGCATCAAGGTATGTGTGTGTGTGAAGAAAGGTTCATGAATACTTGCTTAACGAGTACATAAGCACACAATTTTTTTTAAATGATAAGGTTATGAGAGTTCATAAATTTGAATAATTCAAAGTGAAATGAATAAGACCTCCTGTTATAAAATTAAAAAATCAAGTCTAAATAATATCAAGTTAGCTAAAATGAGTTCATAAGATCAAAATAAAATGACAAATTGGTTAGAATGGGTTTCAAGAGTTCAAACTGGCCCTCCATACTCTACCATTCCTGACCCAGAATGCGTCTCAAGAGGATTTGAACTCCTTACACCGCACTCTGAATCTAATTACTAACTCGCTTTTTTTTTCTTTTTTTTTTTTGCAAGAAAAAATAAAATTTTAAGACACACTTTGTCTACTATCCTTCCCCCCAACCAAATGAAACATTGTCCTCAATGTTTAAATGTAGAGAGATAAAGTATAGGAGACACTACCTGAAGCTTCTGTTATTCAAGAGTGATGACCTGAAAGACTCAAAAAATAACATGCTAAAAATAAAATAAAATAAAATAAAGGACAAGAAGAAAAAAATTACAAACGAAGATTCAAATCCAATTTGCACTTTTTGTTTTGCCCTCCTGCCCAATTAATTTGAGTACTAGCTGGGTCAGGTTCATACTCAACTTCTTGTAATTTGTCAAGTAACCCACCAGCAGAAGTGGTAGAAAGAAGGATCTGTCTCGCCTAATGTGGGATAAAATTTTGTTCTACAGCTGCATCAACAAAACTTATTAAAAGATCAAAGAAATTGTTAACATTCAACAAACGTATGGGTTTTTTATGGAGGTTCAATTGGGCCCAAGAGGCAATTTTAGAGAAAAATAGCACCGATAGTCGATTCAGAGTGCCAAAAGCAACCTGGTTCAAAGCAATAAAGGCATCTGAATTGATGAGCATATGTGCCATGCGTTCAGCATAGAGGAGACTGAATCCTTCAAACCGTTTCAACCCAAGCTTTCTAGCAAAAGGCTTTAGGAAGGAATCTCCTACCTTAACAAAAAAGCACTAACGAGGAATCAGCACCTACAGTGCAAGCTGTTGATACGCAACCCATTAACCCGAGGGTACCTCCCCCATAAACCACATGAATCTTTCTTTCAGCCAGTAGCCTACCAAGATAGTTTGCTACTTCTACAAACTCCTCACTTTTACCCGGTTGAGATCCGCAGAATACACATATCCTTTGGATTCGACGTTGTGAAGTTCCCTCCATGTCTATGCAACTCTCTAACTATGTGTGAGGAAGAGAATAAGAGATGTGGTATTTATGGAGTGTAAAAAGGTATGCTAATGATGACATCTAAATAGGTAGCTCGGTTGCTTTTTGAAAAATATGACAATACTGCATAGAAATTCAAAAAAAGATGATGAAATAAGACACCATAAGTCAAGCAAAAGATACAAATTCAAAAATGACAGCTATAAGGCATAAAAATTCAAAAATGATGGCACGCATGCATATGTACAGGTAGTTGTGACTGTGGCTCACATCTTCCTCTGGTTTTACGTCTAGAAACGGCTTAACACCTTCTATGAGTTGGGGATATGCTTTCCATCCAGTTTTCTTATAAATTGGAAAACAGGGTCGTTTTGAGTCAGATCCCAAGACTATAGCGTTCCTGCTCATCTCGGAATTGTCCACAAATAAAAATTCACGCACTGCACAAGTCCACAGAATACGTATCAAGAGTCGTTCGGATATCATCCAAAGGCTCCTTACTCAGTCCATTCTTGATGAACTGTAGTTTATCCTCTCGATTGTTAGACAAATATCCCAAGGAGCGGCAACGCTAGTTACAAGTCCATCTTGCACATTTGTGACAAACTTGCAATCTTTTTGCTCTTCGCTTTTTGGCATAAGAGCTTTTTCCCAAACCTGGCATATGGGAAAAAAGATTATCTGAAAACTCACAAGGGAATCGAACCTTGGCTTAAATTAACCATCTTAAATCAGCAGGAATACCCTTACGCATCAACAACCTTAGTCTTTCTACACGAGCTTTATAAATTTTAAGCAAATCATTTTGAGGAAGAGAGGGAAAATGTTTGTGCAATTTTGAGAGAATGGTATCCATGTGAAGAAAATGAGAGAGAAGAGAAGAAAATGGATGCAAGGTGAGCAACAGTTTGTAGGGAACTGAAAAACCGACTTTAAATGTCACGGAGTACCGTATCCGCCACTTGACCGGGAAAAATCAATCCTTACAAGGATCGATTTACGCAATGGACTTCTTCGTTTTGGGCAAAATTTTCAAAGCAATGGTTTTAACGTTGTCATTAACTTTAAACACATTACCATTCTTTTGGTTCTCAATTTCAACTGCTCCATGAGGGAAAACATTTTTAACAATGAAAGGCCCAGTCCAACGAGACCGAAGTTTACCAGGAAACAAATGCAATCTTGAATCATACAAAAAAACTTTTTGTGAAGGTTCAAAAGATTTTCTAACAATGGATTTGTCATGAAAAACTTCATTTTTTCTTTGTAGATTTTAGAATTTTCATAAGCCTCATTCCTGATTTCTTCAAGTTCACTTAGTTGGAGTTTACGTAACTTGCAAGCATCATTAAAATTTGTGTTGAATGTTTTAATAGCCCAATAAGCTTTATGCTCAATTTCCACAGGCAAGTGACAAGGTTTTCCATAAACTAGTCTATAAGGAGACATTCCCAATGATGTTTTAAAAGCAGTTCGGTAAGGCCAAAGTGCATCATTAAGTCTTAAAGACCAATCTTTACGATTTGGGTTAACAGTTTTTTCTAAGATCTGTTTTATCTCCCTATTAGCTAATTCAACTTGTCCACTTGTTTGTGGGTGATAAGGTGTAGAAATTTTATGGGTTATTCCATATTTCTTCATTAAGGTTTCAAATGGTTTATTACAAAAATGTGTACCCCATCACTAATAATGGCTCGAGGAATTCCAAATCTACTCAAGATATTCTCCTTCAAGAATTTGACAACTGTTTTGTGATCATTGTTTCGACATGGAATTGCCTCGACCCATTTTGAAACATAGTCTACTGCAATAAGGATGTACACAAAACCAAATGATGGTGGAAAGGGTCCCATAAAATCAATACCCCAGTCAAAGATTTCAACGATAAGAATGGGATTCAACGGCATCATGTTTCTTTTTGAAATAGATCCCAATTTTTCACAATTTTCACACGTTTTGCAAAATGCATGTGCATCTTTAAATAAGGTGGGCCAATAAAATCCACATTGTAAGATCTTAGCAGCTGTTTTTCTAGATGAAAATGTCCTCCACATGCTTCAGAATGACAAAAGTTAATGACACTACTTACCTCATTGTCGGGTATGCATCTTCTCATTATTTGGTCTGGACAATATTTGAACAGATATGGGTCATCCCAGTAAAAATTTTTCACCTCGGTTAAAAATTTTCTTTTGTCTTGAGCATTCCAATGAGGTTGCATTTTCCCTGTCGCAAGAAAATTTACAATGTTAGCAAACCAAGGTACAGTAGCAACAGAAAATAAAAATTCATCAGGAAAGGAATCATTGATAGGTGAAGTTTCAATTAATGTCTCTGTCGTTAGTCTTGAAAGATGATCAGCAACGACATTTTCGGCTCCTTTCTTATCCTTTATTGTGATGTTGAATTCTTGGAGCAATAAGATCCACCGTATCAATCTAGGTTTTGCATCCTGTTTAGTCATTAAATATCTCACAGCTGCATGGTCAGTGTAAACAATTGTTGGAGAGCCAATTAAATAAGATCGAAATTTGTCCAATGCAAATACTACTGCAAGTAGTTCTTTCTCAGTTGTTGTGTAATTCATTTGTGCATCATTTAAAGTCCTACTTGCATAGTATATTACATAAGGCTTACCTTCTTTTCTTTGTCCTAAGACAGCACCAACGGCATAGTCACTTGCATCACACATCAATTCAAAAGGCAAGGACCAATCAGGAGATTGCATAATTGGAGCAGTTGTTAAAAGTCCAATTAGTGTATCAAAGGCATTTTGACATTCTTGAGTCCATTCAAAGGAAGTATCTTTTATTAAGAGGTTACAAAGTGGTTTAGATATAGCACTGACATTTCTTATGAACCTCCAATAAAATCCAGCATGCCCTAAGAATGAACGAACCTCTTTAACTGTTTTTGGTGGAGGCAAATGGGAAATTAATTCCACTTTTGCTTTATCCACTTCAATTCCTTTAGAAGACACCACATGACCTAAAACAATTCCTGAAGTGACCATATAATGACATTTTTCCCAATTCAAAATAAGACCTTTTTCTACACACCTTTTTAGGACTTTTTCTAAATTTTCAAGACAATTATCAAAAGAGTTTCCAAAGACAGTTAAATCATCCATGAAAACTTCTAAACAATGCTCAACCATGTCACTGAAAATGCTTAACATGCATCTTTGAAAAGTGGCTGGGGCATTACAAAGTCCAAAAGGCATTCTCCTAAATGCAAAAGTGCCAAAGGGGCACGTGAATGTGGTCTTTTCTTGGTCTTCAAGTGCAATGGGGATTTGATAGTAGCCTGAGTATCCATCAAGAAAGCAGTAGTAGGGGTTTCCTGCTACTCTTTCAAGAATTTGGTCAAGGAAGGGTAAGGGAAAATGGTCTTTTCTAGTGACAGCATTTAATTTTCTATAATCAATGCACATCCTCCAACTAGATGAGACACGAGTTGGCAATAATTCACCCTTTTCATTTTTAACTACTGTAATGCCAGATTTCTTAGGTACTACTTGTGTAGGGCTTACCCACTTACTATCAGAAATAGGATAGATAATTCCCACATCAAGTAGTTTGAGAACTTCAGCCCTAATGACCTCTTTCATGTGTGGATTTAATCTCCTTTGAGGTTGTTGAGATGTTTTGGCATTTTCCTCTAAATGTATTCTATGTGTGCAGATTAAAGGGTTAATGCCTTTTATATCTTTTAAAGTCCACCCAATTGCATTTTTATGTCTTTTAAGCACTTCTATCAACTTACCTTGTTGCTCGCATGTGAGGGATGAAGAAATTATCACCGGATATGTCTGATTCTCCCCAAGATATGCATATTTCAGTCCTTCAGGTAAGGGCTTCAATTCTAGCTTGGGAGCTTCATCTTCCTTGCTTTCATTCATCTGCCCCAATTCTTCAAATCTTGATTTTGAGCCTTTTTCCAACACCTGTGCACAATCCAGTAAAGAACACATATTAGAAAGATCATGTTCTAGTTCCATACTTGATTCTAACGAATTTACTAAACAAGTTTCCAAAGGGTCAGAAGAACTCCCTTTTTGGATGTGATCTTCCACAATAGATTCGATCATATTAGCCTCCTCAATTTCATCTTCTTCTTCATGTGGTTGTTTGCACATATTGAAAACATTTAGTTCCAATGTCATGTTCCCAAAAGATAGCTTCATGACTCCATTCCTGCAATTAATCAAAGCATTAGAGGTAGCTTGAAATGGACGTCCTAAAATGACAGGAATTGAATTACATACTTCCACTGGTTGTGTGTCCAAGACAATAAAATCCACTGGGTAAATGAATTTATCGACTTGAACTAACACATCTTCTACTACTCCTCTTGGTACTTTAATTGATCTATCAGCAAGTAAAAGAGTCACAGAAGTCGGTTTTAACTCACCTAGATTGAGTTTCTGAAAAACCGAATATGGAAGCAAATTCACACTAGCACAAAGATCAAGTAAAGCTTGTTCAATTTTATGCTCTCCAATAACACATGAAATTGTAGGACAACCTGGATCCTTATATTTAACTGTATTATTATTTTGAAGAATAGCACTTACTTGCTCGGCTAGAAAGGCCTTCTTTTTCACATTTATTTTTCTTTTTACAGTGCACAAGTCCTTCAAAAATTTTGCATAAGAAGGTACCTGTTTGATCACATCAAGCAAGGGAATGTTGACCTTTATCTGTTTGAAAATTTCAAAGATTTCAGAACTGTGAGTTTGCTTCTTTTGTGTGGCTAATGCTTGAGGAAATGGAGGCACAGATGAGGATATGGTTTCCTCTTCGCTAGGTGTTGGTTTAGCAGCCTCTTCCTGCCCTTTAGAGATCGATTCTTCTTCTTTCTCACAAGGGTCAGGAATGTGTTTTTCAACAATCTTACCATTGCGAAGGGTCATGACTGACTTGGCTTGGTCAAAGTAATGGTTACTTGAACTTCCTGCATTTGAGTTAGATTGATCTTTGGGGTTTTGCAATGTTTGAGAAGGAAATTTTCCCTTCTCTTGGATGCTAAATGTCGATGCAAATTTTGCAAGAGTTTCTGACAAATTTGCTAATGTTTGAGCAGTTTGACTATTGAAAGTCTCTTGCTTTGTAATGAATGAATGCAATGTCTCTTCAAAGTCATTCCTAGGAGGAGGAGCATATGCATGATCATGAGAATTTTGAAAATTTTGTCGTGTTTGAAAAGGGACTTGTGAAGATTGTGCATGATTGTCATTTTTCCAGCTAAAATTTGGATGATTTCTCCACCAGGATTGTAGGTTTGTGAATATGGATTGTGATTTGGCCTTTTGAAAGTGTTCAAGGCATTAGCTTCTTCATGGAGCATTCCCTAAAGGCAGGCAAGTTGGGCATCATCGTAGAAGGTCATTGTCATCACAAATGTTACAGACATTTGTCGTGAGATAGAGTTCAATTGGATCAAGCAATAGCTGTAATGTTCAGCGTGCTCTGAAGACGCGCATACGTGTATGGCTCAATTTCATAGCTGCAAGTGATGGACGGAATCCCCAAAAATTTGGTTAGAAAAGGCTACAAATAGGTCAGCAGGTGCTAACCAAGGTTTAATACATCTAAAGTGGGGTGCGCTGAGATGTCGAGGTTTGGGCTTTGCTTGGTACCTCATAGGTGCCAGCAGTGTCCCAATTTTGTGCCTTTTCTGCCAAGGAATCTAGGAAGTCAAGTGCTTCCTCAGGGTCTTTTTCTTTAAATTCTCCATTACACATTAATTCCACTAGTTGCCTATCTTGAGGTTTTAACCCTTCATAGAAATGTGCAACTATTCTCCAAGTTTCAAACCCATGGTGAGGACAGGTATTAAGTAGTTCCTTAGACCTATCCCAACATTGGTAAAGGGTTTCTCCTTGTCTTTGAGAGAAATCAGAAATTTGTATTTTAAGAGAATTTGTTCTATGGGTAGGAAAAAATTTTTTTAAAAAATGTTGTTTCATCTCATCCCATGAACTGATGGAATTCGACCTCAAATTTTGTAGCCATGTTCTAGCTTTATCTTTTAAAGAAAAAGGAAAAGCTTTAATCTAATCGTGTTTATGCTACAATTTGGGTCAGTGTAGGAGCTACATACCTCTTCAAAGAGTTTCAAGTACGAATATGGTTCTCCATGTCAAGGCCATGAAAAGTGGGTAGAAGTCGAACAAAACTTGGTTTGAAATTGAAATGGATTAAATCTGGAGGAGAAACTACACAAGATGGTGCACTAGTCCTTACCGGATTCATGTAGTCTTTGAGGGTTCTTCGTTGGTTTTGATCATTTTGTTGCGAACGGTTGTCCCCTTCATCCGTGAATATTTCCTCATGATTGTTGGCCATGTTTTCTAAGGGAGATGATGTTTTTCTAACAAGTCTACCACTAGATGTTCGTGACCAAATTTTCATGCAAGAAAGGGAGAAGAAAAGAGAGCAAAAGATGAAGACACAAAAATAAAAAAATTTAGATATAAGATGAGAAAAGAGAACACTTACAATTTTGCACGCCAATTTTTACCTTCCCCGGCAATGGCGCCAAAAACTTGACACATCCGAAAAGGGATTGTCTCCCAAGTATAGGAGTGTCGAAGTAATAAAACCTGGTGAGACCGAGGTCGATCCACGAGGAAGGGGATTTTAGCGTTATAAATTATAAGATAAGCAAATATGATATGAATAATTCAAGAAATGACAAGATAATATCAATAAATATGTAAGATGGTAGGCGGTATTACCGACCATTCAAATATAAACCAAACAGCAAGAGGAGGTAAAACCATCCATGGAAATAGGTGGTATAACCAACCATAGTAAATTAAAGAACAATTTCATAAGGTGGTAGAACCTACCATAGTAAATAAAATAAAAAGTTCATAAACAATAGAATAATTAAAGTACAGGAGTAATTAACACAATAACAATGAAGGCTAAGGTTAGGGGATCCGCCCTTGATATTTCGAATAAGGATAATTAACCCATTTTAGTTATATGAATTATATTTGTTCATTACCAATATTTATACCACTTCTTGTAAATGGGTTCAAGCATCCAATGTGCCAATCATCATATGTCTACAACAAATCAAGGTTCCTAACTAGATTTGTGTCGGTAAAGAAGAACCATACATCATCTAGAAAGGATCCAGCATTTGATGTGCCAAGGATTGTCGACTATGGATCAAGACCTCCACTTTACGAGTGGTGTCAAGATTGATTAAGAAATTAAATATAAATCATATTGAATAAACATTATAAGATTAAGATTATTAAGCACATATTAAGGGTTAGAGAATCCTTATTCTTATATCAAGGGTTTCACTCTTTCACCTTAGCAAAAGAGAAATTAGAAGAACATTATAATAGAAAGAAAAAAAATGTAAGAAAAAGGAAATTCATTAATAACATAAACACACAAAACACAATACAAGATCCTAGCCAAAGCCAAAATGTTCCAGCCAAGGCCAAGATGCCCTAATGGGTCACAAGTCACCTCTATTTATAGATACATCCAGGGGCAAACTTGTCAAATTACAAGGGCAAAATTGTCAAATATTAGTTGTAAATATCTTTGACAATTGGGATCATTAGGCACCGACTTTGACCATCAATTTTGACATCGAAATGTTGTGAATTTTAATAACATGTCTTCATGAAAGTTGTAGATATTTCTCTCAGCTTTCTAGAACATATTGATTTGCACAATTTGGATACGTATTTTGATAGATACGGTCCAAATACTGAGGCTTGGTCAGACTGGGCCGAGACTGTAGATGGGTTCACTTCAAGCCCAATTTTGGTCCACTAAGAGCCCGAATTTGATGATGCTTGTGAAATGCAATCTTGTAGACAATTGAATCAGCTTTCCAAAACAATAAGATTTGCACCATTCTGATCTATAAATAGAAAGTTATGCCAATTTTACCGAACCTACAATAAAACCAAAATTAAGAGAAATTAATTCCAAAGATGCAAATGCTACAAATATGCTTAAGTTGAGGAATTTAATGACACTATTAATGCAATATGATGAACTAAACTCTTATTAAACATGCATATTTAAGTGTTCATCACTTAACACAAAGATTTTTGAAAGCTTCAAAAGTGTCAGATTTTTCTTTAATGAAATCAATCCAAGTATATCTAGAAAGATCATCCACACAAACAAATATGTATCTCTTACCTGTAATGCTTTCAATTTGTATAGGACCCATAAGATCCATGTGAAGCAAATCAAGTATTTTGGATGTACTAAGATGTGGATTAGACTTGTGTGAACTTCTAATTTGTTTTCCCATTTGACATGGTCCACAAATTCTATTAACATTGTCATCAAGTTTAGGAACTCCTTTTACCGCACCTAACTTAGTTAATTTAGCCAAGTCTTTGTAATTTAAGTGCTCTAATTTTTTATACTACAATTCTAAATCCGAAATCCTAGCATAAAATGCAATTTCTACCAAATAAAAATTATTCAAAGATCTATTTCCTTCTAGAATGCATTTCCCAATATTATCTAAAACCATGCATTTGTTTTGTGTGAAATTAACAGTATACTTTTCATCACAAATCTGACTAATACTAATAAGATTAGCTTTCAAATCTTCAACCAGCAAGACATTTTGAAAATCGGGTAGACCTTTGACATTCAAAGTGCTTTACCAATGATCTTACTTTTTGCTCCATCTCCAAAGGTTACCATCCTTGCATGCTTTAAAGTCTGTTAGAAACCGCTTATTTCCAGTCATGTGCCTGGAACAACCGCTGTCAAAATATCACAAATAGTTAGATGCATGATTGAGTGCAGTAAAAGCAACATGGCATACTGTTTTGTCTTTTCTAACCCACTGCAGTTGTGATTTAGGTAACAGTTTGAACTGTTTTGATCTTTTATGCAAAAGATTTAATAATTTAAAACATCTAGGCCTAATGTATCCCTTTTTACCACAAAAATAACAAGTAGGAATAAATTTCCTTACCTTTTTAGAACTGGATTTGGGAGAAACAAATATTTCATTGCTCTTTAAACTCGGACTCGACCTTAAAGAGTTAAGTTCAAAATGTTTACCTGATGTTGAGGCTTTCACAAAGATTGTTTTTGATAAAGATGCAACATTACCTTCTGTATACCCCAATCCATGTTTGTTGAAGTTGTCTCTTCCAAGACTCAAGACCTGATCAAGTTTGGCTGCTCCAATTTTGAGTTGATCAACACACCTCTTGCTTTCAACCAGTTCTGTTGTGATTTTCTCAATATGTGCTGTTTTGTTTGTCAAAACAGTCTCCAGTTTTGAGATCTATTTTTCAGCATAGGATTTTGAACATTCCAGCACCTCAACCATCTTCTTTAGGATTTTGATTTCTTCCTTCTGATTTAGCCATTCACCATAGAGTGTCTTGTATGTCTCTTGCAACTCTTCATAGTATTCTGGCCCATCTTCTTCATCAGAATTATCAACACTGGTTCTGCAATTTTTTGTTATGTCAGACATAACAGCTTTTCCTTTATCAGCTGTAGATGCAATAAACGCAACAAAGTTGCTCATGCAATTTTGATCTTCTGACTCCGATTCTGATTCATCACTCCAGGTTACTGTTAGTCCTTTATTCTTCTTCTTAAGATTAGCTCTTCTTCTTGAGATTAGCACATTCAGATTGAATATGCCCATAACCAGAACATTCATAACACTGAATTTGCCCTTTCTTTTCAGGTTGTTTTGGCTTCCTCTTATCATTCTCTTTGCTGAACTTTCTGAATTTTTCTTCTCTTGAGTTTGATGGCTTTCCTTGATTCTTTTTCCTAAAATTTCTTTTCATAAACTTGACATAATTTCTTGTTGGAAAAGCAATCCATTTAGAATCAGTATCATCAAGCTCATCACTACTTTCATCATCAGATTTTTCAGTTTTTACATTGAATGTAATGCTTTTACCTTTTTGCTTCCTAGTACTCTGATTAATTTCAAAATTTTGGAGAATGCTAATCAGTTCATCTACCCTCATCTCATTAGTGCTTTTAACTTCCTCAATGACTGAAATTTTATGTTGAAATTTATCTGTAACAGACCTAATTATTTTGCTAGCAATTTTTGCATCAATGAAAGTTTTGCCAAGCATGTATGCTGAATTTGTAATTTGACAAATCTTAGAATAAAACTCAGAAATTGACTCATCCTCATACATCATCAGATTTTCAAATTGAGAATTTAATCTCATCAACTTAGATCTTTTAGATGCAGTACCTTCATGTTTTACCTCTAGTATGTCCCTTGCTTCTTTGGCCACTTTGCACCTTGAAATCTGTCCGAAGTTCTTTAAGTCCATTACAGCAAAGATTGCATTAAGAGCCTTTGAATTCCAGCTGGAACGTCGATATTCTTCATCAGTCCATTTATCCTCTGGTTTGGCTTCGGAATCACCAAACGCATTCACTTTCGTTGTTGGTGTCCATCCTTTAAGTATACTAGTCCATGCCCCGTCATCAAGAGATTTAATATATATCATCATTCTTACCTTCCAATATGAATAATTACTGTCATCAAGGATAGGTGGTTGTGTTCCGGTTCCTCCATTGTGAATAAACTCCATTCTTCCATATTAGTCTGATCGTTTTCTTCACTTGTCTATCAGTGAACATGCTCTAATACCAATTGAGAGTTCTGAAAGTATGCAGTTATATAAAACAAAACATAAACTGTAAAGTAAATTGACACAGGAGGACTTTTACGTGGTTCGGTTATAAAACCTTCTTCCACGGACACCTATAGAGCTGCAATTCACTAAGTTCTTGTTTGTACAATCTTTAAGACCTTTTATAGTGCTGACTCACTCTCACACACAGACCTAATCTTTGTAAAACAAAATCTTCGCAAAGATCTTAAACTCTAGTAATACTGCCCACTCTCTGTCACAGATAACTTAACAACACACTGTTAAGTTATACATAACATTCGATATTTGATACTGAATTACATAAACACTTAACCCGCAAGTTATTCCAAGTGCTACTAACTCACATAGACTCAATCAACAACTCATGTACGATTTCTATCTCTCATACATGAATTGAATACTCAGCAAATTAAATCAAAGAAGACATTCCAATTTGCGTTGAAGCTCTTCTATCAATTCATGGAATGCCAAAATCAAGACTCTCTCATAACCAAATCAGCTAACCAGTTTTTAATCTCTCTTCCACGTCTCCTGCTTTGCTTGGTTATTACATGAAGTATATACAGAGAGTGACTTGGACGAAATCTCCTAGAAATCCTGTGAAAGATCTAATCAACATTACATTAGAATTAGGAGAAATAAAATAGGAAGTGATTAAATACCTAAAGAGATTAGGATAAATAAATAATCTCCTATTCTAATTAGGATACAAGATATTATCCTAATTTTAGGAGATATTTATAAATTAAATACTTTCTAAAATATAATTCTAGAAACAGTAGAATAATCAAAATAATATTTTTGCTTCATCATAAGTTGAACAAAACGTAACACATGCATGACACATGCATGTTGTAATAAAAAATCTCGTTGTCAATGCTCTCGGCATAAGTGCTCGACAACCATGCTCAATATTTCGACACTTCTAACACAATTGTCTCGACAAAAATCTTCTTTGTACATCTTCTTGACATTTTAACAGTCACCACTCGACAATCTCGACAACTCGACTTCTCTCGACAACACGTGACTTCACTCGACAACTCGACTTCACTCGACAATCTCGACAACAATACTCGATACTTGACCAAACCTCAACACTACACTGAAAATAAGCTCGACAACAATACTTGACACAGCTTGACACTAGCTCGACACACTAACACTAACAAACACATATAAGTTTATTATTAGGATAAATAAAGTCACTTTTCTTAGGTTAATTTCATTAAATGTTATTTCTCTCCCAATATTATATAAATTTAATAGTAGAATCTTAAAAAATAAATAAATTTTTCTCTTTTCCATTTTGACATATTGTTGAAGAAGAATTTATTTGGAGGTTAAAAATGAAATTTCAGATATTTTATTTAAAATTTAACATAACTAATAAGTAATAAGGAGAACTAAATAATTGGATAAATTGTCATTCCATAAGATATTTAATGAGAGGTTATATTTTATGTAACCTAAGAGGAGGTATCATATCATTCATTCTCACTATTATAATGTCATTCCATTTACCTATAAAAAATCATGTTGGAAACAATAAACTTTTATCATATTTTTAAATACGATATTCATATATGTATTTATATATATTTGTTTCCAAATTTATATACTCTTTCTCATGAATTGTACTCTCCTTATAAAGTTATCTGAAACAATTTTGTTTCTTTTTTAATTACCTTTACAAAATAATAATTTCCTCTGATCATTCAATCCTTAAAATAAAATAATTATTAGATAAAAGTATTTTCCTTTTGTCGCTCAATGCATATTAAAAAAGAAATTTTTATGTTCATATTATTTTCTATCTCTTCCTATTCAGTAATCGATTTTACAATGTGTTCTATCTCTCTATATTTAATAATTGATTTTACAATTTGAAACATCTTAAAGCACAACTTTGAATATATATTGTAATGTTAGTTAATTCTTAATATAGAATTTATATTTAAAAAGGTAAAATTCAATATGTCTCTCCTAATTAGGTGTACTTTTTTTAATTAATAAAATTTCGTCTTACTATCGAGGATTACCAAATATTTTTGAAATTTTTTTCAGTTACTCGAAAACAATTTCTAGTTATGCCACAGGCCATTAGTGTGTACAATTGCAATTAATCTATATAAAAGTTCTGTAATTAATCAATTAATTCATACAAAAAGATAAAATAAACTAAGAATACTGAGTACATAAGTCATTTTATACGTGCTCCTCATGGACCTCATGTGTCACGCTTGAGGGTTACGTGTAATAATTTATGAAACATGAGGTATTGGAAAAGAAATTTAGGGTTTCTTTGGATACGAGCCTGAAAAAAGAATATATTATACAAAAAGTTATTGCATCAACAGTTTATCTGCCTCATGTAGATAACGATGACTTCTCCCACCAAAACTCGGGTAGATAATGATGACCGTTTCTGTATTTAATTACGTCATCTTTTCTGTCAAATTCACAATGTCATTTTCAGGACCTGTTCTCATGTATGCCAAGTCTCGATTACCTTGACTAAGCTCCCTTACTCTTAACTAACACAATTCTTTAATTTATGTTCCACTATGTGAGATTTTGTAACTAAAATCTCACTCGCAATATATAATAATTTTCTTACAAGTTGAGATTCTATGTTATTAAACTATTAAAAGATGGGGTTATTTATTTTCATTCAATCCCCACGTAATGGCCAAATTAACATTTAAAATTCTTTTAATATTTAAAAGATTATCACTAAATTCCGTGTTGTCTATTTCAGTTTGTTAAAGTTAACGTATGTATGGCTGGTTTTGTGATAATAAATAAATAAATAACTAAAGGGGTTTCATATGTGATCATCACAATTTGGCTTTCTTTCTTCATTATTTATTAAAACTATGTTTGTTTTGCTGTGAATCCGTGCCCAGTCATTTTTGTTGCTAGTCTTACGTACGCCAGCGGTTCAAGCAATTAATTTCTATATAATAAATCTAGTTAAACCAATTGATGTAAATGTGCTTTAAATATTGTTTGTTATAAATCAATTGTTTTATTTAACAAATAGATATTACGTACTGATACCAAGTCTTATATCTAACATTGTATATCTCAAATTTCATATTCAAGTCTAAAGTGAATTGTTTCCTCTTTATCATTTCTTATTGCAACTTTTTTTGCTTTTAATGTATGTAGCAGGTCAATTTTGTTGCGAAATCTTAAATTTTAGATTTAAAAGATTGCAAGTGTGCACAATTTGGATGTAGGTTCATGGGCCCCTTTGGTCCCTTCTTGACATTACTAATGCTTGAACGAAATGTTTTTTATTGTTTGCTTATCGATTACTAAATTTACTTAATTTGATAATCGATATTTTATATATTTTTATAAAAACAGAATCAAACGTTCGAAACAAGTGCTAATTACTAAATCGACATTCCAATATTTCCTATAAAAAAAAAATGGAAAGCATAATTCATTTTTTTTCATAAATGTCATTCAGAAATGTTTAAATAAATCTAGTAAAGAGGTACATTATTAAATAAAATAAAAAGTTAGATGCGTAAACTCAAATCCAAAAATCTGATTGTGTTACAATCCAGCAACAGAACTATTGCAGCTCAAGACATCTTGAGATTGAGTACACAGATCAGTTGAAACTTTACCAGAGTTGCCAAATCTTAGACGATGAAATCAAAGATTTGAAATCCCAGCTGATTACAGTACTTGAAACTTGGTGGAAGAACTTATATTTACAAGTAGTACACTGGATGGGAGATCACATTCTCACTCTCAAAAATTCCAAAATGTTCTTGAAATTCTGTATCAAAAAAAAAATCTAGAGCTAGGGAGACGTTGCTACAATGAATATATAATTAATCCTAAAAAAACTCAAGCAATTACAAGCATAATTTGATCTTTGATTTTGAAAGCCTCGAAGCTAATTTTTGCTTGAGTCATGAGGGTGGCTAACAATTAATACATCAACTAATAATTTCACAGTTAGAATTAATTTAATCATAAACTAGCCCTCCCTCAAGATTGACGTTTATGATCAGGCTCTCCAGGATGCGTATCTTGCAAATCAGATTCTCTTCGATTGAAGGATTTCTCTCTAATAGTGTCCAGAATTGGTTTCCAGGGGCGGCGTTTCCTGGAACACTGAAGTTGTACGCTACCATTTGCGTCCAGAACCCCATTAGGACTTCTACCAGGAGATGAACCACTCCACAAAGGACTTGTCCCAGGTGATCTGTTAGCTTCAGCCTTACCAGATTTTGCTTTCGCCGTGAGTTTCTTGACAATAGCAGCCAAATCTGCCGGGGAAACCTCAGCGTGGAGGGTGGAGGATGGCACCAGGAAATAAAGACGGCCACGTTCCAGGAGGGTATCAGGCTTGAGTGGCTTTAAACAAGTGGAGAGAAGCTGAGCTGCGGTGAATATGAAATGCTTGGGGGGACTACCAGTGACTTGGCTTACCGAGACAGGGAAGTCATAGTCCTCAATCCAACCGTTGAGGTGAACCACACGTACACTGGAGATTGTGCTTGATGAATTGCGAGATAAACAACCACCCATGATCTCTCTCTAGCTGCTTTTGTTTTCCTCTAGCTTCTTGATGATGATGGTAGAGATAGCTATCTATGAAACCATCGAATCGATCTGGTCAGGTTACATATGAGTTTGTATGAAAACGTGTTTTGTTGATTTATGTCTTTTAAGAATATGAAACAATGTGGTTGATGACTTTTTCTGCCAAAGACCAACTCTGTGTGGAGTGGAGTCTTTTTTATGGGAAAATTCAAGCTTTCTGTGGGCTGAACCAAACTAGACGATATTTGATTCACATTTGCTACTCTCAAAATGCTCGCACTTGTTACCTTCATGTCAGATATCCAAAAATGTGGACTCAAACTGTAACTTAATTAGGATAACAAGTCTAGACAATTATTAGGTTTCCTTAAAAAAATTTAAAAAAATATATTATTAAGTTTGAATTTCACATAGATCTGGATTGGTCGGAAGACAAAAATCTTAATAATATAATTGTTTTTATTTTATTTTATTTTATTTTTATAGATTTGATAATAAGTCTTAAATAGTTTATTTTTATCATATGAAAATATTCATAAACTGTTAATTGGTATTTATACCTTTATTAAATGTTACGTATGTTGTTTCATTTACCTGTTATGTAAACATTTGCAAGTAATTATCAGTTCAAAAAAATTTAAAAGCTAATAATTTCTCTAGCCCTAAATAATTTGTTTATTTTATTCATCCTATAAATTATTTGACAATTAAAACAAAACTATATTTAGAAATCAAATAATTATGCAATATCGTAATTTAAAATCAATATTTAAAAAACTAGTATAACAATCAAATAATTAAGAAATGAAATAATAGGAAATAGTATATTTATATTGATATTTCGAAGAATTAAATTTGGAAGAAACCTTTAAGACTTTATTGTATTCGAATAAAAGCCTTAAGTTTGTGGGTTTTTCATCACCTTAAAAAATTAAATGATTAAATCGATTTCAAACCAAAAAACAAACTTTGTAAATATTTAAATTACTAAGAGTAAGTTGTATTCTGATTCCATATATAGTCTCTTTTTTTTTTTTAACTTTATCACAGAGTTTAGTAAAACTATCTTTTAAAATAAATATTAGATTGTAAACATAAAGGAAACTATTCCAATCTAATATAATTAAACGGCTAATTCTGAATTGTATTAAGTTTAAATCAAGTTCCATTAATTGATTGATTTGAATTGAATTTTAGTATTAAGATATTGGT
The DNA here is from genome assembly GCA_013180625.2 of Boswellia sacra. Lineage (NCBI taxonomy): Eukaryota > Viridiplantae > Streptophyta > Magnoliopsida > Sapindales > Burseraceae > Boswellia > Boswellia sacra. Next base: position 31,890 of record SNVD02003545.1, read on the forward strand.
GGATTTGGACTAAAATTTGATCATGTAGGAAATTTGCCCTATTTCAATAAATAGAGAAGACATGTAGTTACACATTAAATGAAAATTAACAAAAATACACCATTTCAAATAAAAAAAGTCCTTCAGTAAATTTCAGAGTCCACTAATATTAGCTTTGTGAAATTCCATTCCTTGGCCTAGATTGGATAGAGTAGTTGAATAGGTCAATTCTATCAAAAGTCTTGGGGAAAAAAACCCCATTAAGTCGTGAAACATAGACCTCAATCCTCAATTTCATTTTGGTATCTCATTCACTTCCGTGAGACTGCAATATCATTTTGGTAATACCCGTCACATCTCGTCACTTCAAAAGATTACAATTTTATTCAGTCACTTCAATGTCTAGAAAAAGAAAATGATAGGCTCCATTTGAGCTTGCTTTTTGACAAAATTACGTTATTGCGGCTTGGCCACGTTGCCAAGTAGTCCAGTAAGACAAATATTTTTGACCCGCTAATGACTACCACACGGAGTAAAATAGCCCCTGCCCTCACGGCCAAGGCAAGACTTCAAATTTGGATTCAAAAGTTTTTAAGAATTTTGGGTAAAACATCAAATCATCTATTGCCTAAGAATTTAGAAGTATTGTTCACTCAGAAACTAGTTGGTATATGTCACCTCAAAAGGAGTCATGGATCTAAATCTTCCACTAAGTTGTCTCAATGGACTGCTCATAAATTTTCTGAATGAGTCGTCGAGTCCCACACATTAATTGACTAATATGAAATATCATCTATAACATTATATTATATATATGTAATGAATTCATAAATTAAGATCATTACAAAAATTCTAATACAATTTCAATATTTAGGTACATCAATCTTTAAAATGGATGTGTGAAAATTATCTATTATTTTACAAGCCAGTAAAGTTAATGGTTCAAGCTAGGTTATTATTAAAATAAATAAATAAAACAAGATAAAAACAAAATTTTTCAAGAAGTCATATTCCTCCAAAGTGCGTCGTGTAACATATGATCCGAGCAGTTGGACAACCCTAGCAAGGTGGTTGGGCCCTTTATGACTAATCCATATGGGCAGACGTACGACTTGACGGTTGATAGTGAAAGGTTCATGAACAACACCGGATTCTATTTCCATATCTTGAAAATTGGGCAACATTACATTAGAGACAGGTAAATTTTTTAAAGGGTGGGGCTTTCTACTTCAATAGAAAAATAGTTTATAAATCCTTCAACAATGAAATAGCTGTGAGGATCAATTAAGTTTGCTGGCTAGATTTTAAACTTTTTCTTTCATCTTCATGTATCCCATCAAATCATCCAATTGTTCTCTTAGAATAATTAATTTATATTTCTATGTATAAGATCGAAATTAAAATATTATTTATTGTTGAAAAAAATTCATCAAATAGCTATTTGGTATTGTTTAATATGTATTTGTTAGACTCCATATGATACAACTGTTCTCATCTTGTTAGAGCCACTTTGATCCAAATTTAGTTGTTATAAGAAACTGATTTATATGTTAAAAAAATATTTCTTAAAATATTAAGTTAATATTAAATATTTACTTATCTTTAATTTCTTATTAAAGAGTTTAAGGCGTCTGTTAACAACCCGGATCATCATATGAGTGTACAAAATCACGCCGCCTACATTTGGACCATTATCATTTGCCCAAGTTAGGCATAACCCAAGTCTAAAGCCCAATCATTATTATATCCAAACAAATCTAGGTGGCTGGTGGCCTAAGTCAATTGTAACATTCATAAACCATTATCATAAGTCCAAGGAAGACGTAACCTAAATAAAGATAGTAATTCTATTCTATCCTTATTTTTTATCTCTTCAACTCTTATTTTAATTTTTTTTTTAATTTTTAAAATTATATTTTTCTTTATTTCAATTTTGATGAAAATAAGAGTGTATTCTTTTATAAATTTTATTTTATTTTTTTAAATAATTTAAAAATATATAGTTGATTTTAAATTGATTTGTATTCTAAAAATAATATGTGGTTGAGTTTCTATCCATTCTCCTTCGAACCGAAGACTTTTCTCCTAAGAATCCAAACTTAATATGCGAGCCCAAAGCAATTTAACTTTTTCTTTCTTGGTCTGTCTACATCTTCATACATAGGCAGAAACAAGAACATGTGGGATTAGAGTCCATCTCTGACCACCCTTCTGCGAATCTTCATTTCAAGGTATATAAGAGGCTCAAGATAACAATGAGCCCCTTTTCTTTGGTAACCTGATTTAAGAAATTTATTCTTTCGCAAAGCTTCACTTTTACTATTTATATGTTATTCTCACCGATTACTAGACTTGGTTTTCTAGGACAGGACTACACCAGAAGATCGATAGTATAGCCCAAAAGTTCATTTAAGATACTTTGAATGTGATCGCACCTGAGGTACTTAAATTTATTAACCTGTTGCCAAACTGATCTTTGGTCTTCACATACTGAGTGAAAATTAAAATTTCTTTTATTTGTGATTTAATACATTAGATTATTTTAGGTGTAGTTGGGAGAAAATCATTAAATTGAAATATAATATTCCCAGGCGTGTATTTATTAATCTTTTTGTCCTTCTTATTCATTTGTTAGGAGGTAAAATTGTCAAAAAATTAAGAAAAATAAAAGCAAGAGTTAAATAGTTAAAAAATGAGGATCGAATAAAATTACTCAGCAAAACTAAATTTCTAGTTCCACACATTAGTTTACTAAATACTAATTTTGATGTTACCCAACAAAAAGTTATCTAAATGAATAGGTCATAAATATTGTGAATGATTTATCAACTTCTAAACATTATTTTACTAATATAAAACATCATCAATATATATGGGATATTATCATAAACCACCCCTGAAGTTTAGCTAATTATCATGCGGAAAGCCTCTTATGTAAATATATCAGCGCGGTCCCTAACGTTTGCGTTTAAGCTTCATCCAGGTCCAACCAACAGATTCTGTTAGCTTTCAAATTAACGTTTTGGGATATTTTAGTAAAATGACATAAATTCATATGCGATAATATCATAAACCACCCCTGAAGTTTAACTAATTATCATGCGGAAAGCCTCTTATGTAAATATATCAACGCAGTCCCTAACGTTTGCTTTTAAGCTTCATCCAGGTCCAGCCAATATATTCCGTTTGTGTAGAAACTGAGAAAAAAATTAAAAATACCATTTTGCCCTTACTTTTATAACCTTTCTTCTTTCTTTTTTTTTCGCAACCAAAAATCCAATCCCTTTTCACACCCACAGCTACCTTTCTCACCCCAACCTCTCAATCTCCAAACATAGCTTTGGCTGGCTACTGGTTCTTTATAAAATTTTAGTTTGAGAATTTTTTTTGCCTTTCTTTTTGTTGCCTCATTTCAATACGTAGTGTCTATGAATGTTTTCTTAGGTTGAGAAAATTTTTAAAGAAGTTAGTGAGGAGAAAGAAAAGCATGCTAGTTTTGGGTTTTAGAGTTTTTGCATAATTTTTTTTAAACATAATTGTTGAAATAATCTGGATTTAATTTTGAATATTTGATTCTTTTTTTTAATAGCTTTGTGATCGGTGCTATCATGGTGGAGTCTTATGACGTATATTTTTTTATTTAAATGAATTTGATGGCGGTGATAGTGGCTATGGTGGTTATGGATGGTGATGCTTGTGTGATATGGAATGAAAATTTTAGAAAAGAAAATTCAAGGGTTAGTTTTATGTTTACTGATATGAAATTATGTCATTTTACTAAAATACCCCAAAACGTTAATTTGAAAGCTAACGGAATCTATTGGTTGGACCTGGATGAAGCTTAAACGCAAACATTAGGGATCGCGCTGATATATTTACATAAGAGGCTTTCTGCATGATAATTAGCTAAACTTCAGGGGTGATTTATGATATTATCCCATATGAAATTATGTCATTTTACTAAAATACCCCAAAACGTTAATTTGAAAGCTAACGGAATCTATTGGCTAGACCTGAATGAAGCTTAAACGCAAACATTAGGGACCGCGCTGATATATTTATAGAAGAGGCTTTTCGCAAGATAATTAGCTAAACTTCAGGGGTGGTTTATGATATTATCTCATATATATATATATATATATATATATATATATATATATATATATATATATATATATATTCGTAAATTAATATGATTACAAGAATATGTATAGTAATTCAATATTTAAATGCACCAATTTTTAAAATAGACGTGAAGATTATCTGTTATTTTAAAATCTTGTAACGTGGGTTCACGCTAGGAATTTCTTTATGGACATTATTAGTGTCAATGTGAATGTGCCATGCACATATTATTTTTGTTCAACTTGTGATAAAATAAAAATATTATATTGTTTATTATTTTACTGTTTCTAGAAGTATATTTTAGGAAGGAATTGATTTAGAATAGATATCCTCTTAGCTTAGGACATTATTTAATGTATCATAGTGAAAATAGGAGAATATATATTTGTGTCCTAATTCCTTTAGGAGTTAATTATATCACTTTCTATTATATTTGTCTTTATCCTAATGAGAGTTTGATTAGGATTTTTACATGATCTTAAGGAGATTTTGGTCAGGCATCCAATATATATATAACGTTATGTCTTCATAACGGATGTATGTTGGTTGGGAGAGTCCATGTCACAGAATTTTAGAATTGAAAGAAGAGCTTCAATGCAAATTGGAATGCTTCATTGATTTGATTTTATGAGTGTTTTATTCATATATGAGAGGTTGTAATCCTGCATGAATCTTTGATTAGGTCTGTTCGAGTTAGTAGACACTTGAGAGAACTTGTGAGTTAAATGTTTACGTAATTTAGTGTCAGACGTCGTGGTTAAGATTTACTTAATAGTGTTTTTTTAAGTTATCTGCGATAGAGAGTGAATAGTATCACTAGAGTTTAAGATCTTGGCGGGATTTTGTTTTACAAAGATTAGGTCAGTGTGTGAGAGTGAGTCAGCACTTTAAACGATCCTAAAGATTGTACAAACAAGAACTTAGTGGATTGCAGCTCTATAGCTGTCCGTGGATGTAGGTTTTATAACCGAACCACGTAAAATCCTCCGATGCCGATTTACATTACAATTTACTATTATAATTCTTATAACTGCATACTTCCAGAACTTACAATTGGTATCAGAGCAGGTTCACTGATAGACAAGTGAAGAAACGATCATGTTGATATGGAAGAATGGAGTTTATTCTCAATGGAGGATCTGGAACACAACCACCTATACTTGATGATGGTAATTATCCATATTGGAAGGTAAGAATGATGATGTACATCAAATCCCTTGATGACAGGGCATGGACCAATGTGCTTAAAGGATGGACACCGTTAACAAAGTTGAATGCTTTTGGTGATGTTGAACCCAAATCTGAGGAGGAATGGACTAATGAAGAATACAGACGTTCAAGCTGGAACTTAAAAGCTCTCAATGCAATCTTTCGGTGCAGTAGACTTAAACAATTTTGGACAGATTTCTAGGTGCAAAGTGGCCAAAGAAGCTTGGGACATATTTGAGGTAAAACATGAAGGTACCGCATCTGTTAAAAGATCTAAATTGATGAGACTAAATTCCCAATTTGAAAATTTGATGATGCATGAGGATGATTCAATTTCTGAGTTTTACTCTAAGATATGTCGTATCACAAATTATGTATACATGCTTGGCAAAACTTTCACTAATGCAGAAATTGTTAGCAAAATTATCAGGTCTGTTCCAGATAAATTTCAACCTAAAATTTCAGTCATTGAGGAAGTTAAAAACATTGATGAGATGAGGATTAATGAAATGATTGGCATTCTCCAAAACTTTGAAATTAATCAGAGTACTAGGAAGCAAAAAGGAAAAAGCATTGCATTCAATGTTAAAACTGAAAAATCTGATGATGAAAGTAATGATAAACTTGATGAAACTAATTCTAAACAGATTACTTTTCTAACAAAGAATTATATCAAGTTCATGAAAAAGAATCAAGGAAAGCCATCAAACTCAAATGAAGACAAGTTCAGGAAATTCAACAAGGAGAATGACAAGAAGAAATTGAAGCAACCTGATAAGAATGGATAGATTCACTGTTATGAATGTTCTGCTTATGGGCATATTCAGTCTGAATGTGCTAATCTCAAGAAGAAGAACAAAGGCTTGATAGCCACCTAGAATGATGAATCAAAATCTGATTCGGATGATCAAGAATGAATGAGTAATTTTGATGTATTCCCAGCATCAGCAGCTAACAAAGGGAAAGTTGTTATGACTGATATAACAGAATACTGCAGAAATAATATTGATCATTCAGATGAAGAAGATGGTCCAGAATACTATGAAGAGTTGTAAGAGACTTATAATGCACTCTATGGTGAATGGCTAAATCAGAAGGAAGAAATCAAAACCTTGAAGAAGGAGATTGAAGTACTGACATGTGAAAAATCATATGCTGAAAACCGTATCGCAGAACTGGAGATTGTTTTGACAGACAAAACAGCACATATTGAGAAAATCACAATAGAACTGATTGAGAGTAAAAGATGCCTTGATCAACTCAGAATCGGGTCAGCCAAACTTGATCAGGTCTTAAGTCTTGGAAGAGACAACTCCAATAAACATGGATTGGGATACACGGAAGGTAATGTTGCATCTTCATCAACAACAGTGTTTGTAAAAGCTACAACATCAGGTAAAAATTCTAAACCAAACTCAATAAGGTCAAGTCCTAGTTCAAAAAGTAATGAAACATTTGTTTCTCCTATGAGTTCTTTCAAATCCAGTCCTGAAAAGGTAAGAAAATTCATTCCAATTTGTTATTTTTGTGGTAAAAAGGGACACATTATGCCTAGATGCTTTAAATTGTTGAATCTCTTGCATAAAAGATCAAAGCAGTTGAAACTGTTACCAAAGTCACAACTATAATGGGTTAAGAAAGAGAAGACAGTATGCAATGTTGCTCTTACTACTCTTAAACAATCTTCTAACGATTTGTGGTATTTTGACAGTGGCTGTTCCAGGCATATGACTGGAAGTAAACAGTTTTTGAAAATTTTTAAAGCATGCAAGGAAGGAAATGTCATTTATAGAGATGGAGCAAAAAGTAAGATTATTGACAAAGGCACTTTAAATGTCAAGGGCCTACCCAAATTCCAAAATGTCTTGCTAGTTGGAGGTTTGAAAGCTAATGTAATTAGTATTAGTTAGATATGTGATAACAAATATATTGTTAATTTCATACAAAACAAATGTATGGTCTTAGATAACTTTGGTAAATGCATTTTAGAAGGAAATAGATCTTCGGATAATTGCTATTTGGTAAAAATTGTATTTAAAGCTAAGATTTCATATTTGGAATTGTCGCATCAAAAATTAGGTCACCTAAATTACAAAGACTTGGTTAGATTGACTAAGTTAGGTGCTGTAAAAGGAGTACCTAAATTTGATGACAATGTAAATAAAATTTGTGGACCATGTCAAATGGGAAAACAAATTAGAAGTTCACACAAATCCAATCCACATCTTAGCACATCCAAGATACTTGATTTGCTTCACATGAATCTTATGGGTCCTATGCAAATTGAAAGCATTATAGGTAAGAGATACATATTTGTTTGTGTGGATGACTTTTCTAGATATACTTGGGTTGATTTTATAAAGAAAAATCTGACACTTTTGAAGATTTCAGAAACCTTTGTGTTAAACATGAAAATGAGCAAAACAGGAATATTGGTATGATAATGGGAATAAGAAATGATCATGGCAAGGAGTTTGAAAATGTTAGCTATGCTGATTTTTGCAAATATCATGGTATTGATCATGAATTTTCAGCTTCCAAAACCCTTTAACAAAATGGCATTGTGGAAAGGAAGAATAGAACTCTTCAAGAGATGGCCAGAGTGACGCTCAATAGAAAAAGTTGACAAAAAGGCTATGGGCTGAAGCAATAAGCACTGCTTGTTATATTTCAAATAGAGTTTTTCTAAGACCTGGCAGTAACTAGACACCTTGTGAAATTTTGAAAGGTAGAAAACCTAATTTAAAATATTTTCATGTTTTTGGATGCAGGTGTTACATCTTAAATGACAGAGAGCTGTTAGAAAAATTAGATCCAATAAGTGATGAAGGAGTTTTTGTGGGATATGCACAGAATAGCAAAGCATTTCAGGTTTGCAATCTTCGAACTGAGGCAATCACGGAATTTGCAAACGTAGCCTTTGATGATCTAGATGATTATGCAGAATACTCACAAGAGGAAAGCATAACCAGCTTTACTGAAGATACGAAAAAATCAGATTCTGATGGCAACAGTAATAAAGATGATTCAGTTATGAAAGAGGAAACAACTGCAGTTACCTCAAACATAACAATAAAAACTGACAACTCAGATCTGAACAAAGACTCAATCAGAAATAAAGATGAAAGAAAATATTCACCCACTTGGATTCAGAAGGCACATCCAACCAGCTCTATCATTGAAACACCAGATGGCATGATGAAAACTAGGAGCAATGTAAGAAATCAGGTAAGGTTTGCATGTTATGTTTCATTAGTTGAACCAAAAAATGTGAAAGAAGCTTTAAAAGAATATGTTTGGATTTAGGCTATACAAGATGAACTTAATCAGTTTAAAAGGAATAAAGTCTTTGAATTAGTTCCTAGGCCAAAAAATGCAAATGTTAGTGGAACTAAATGGATATTCAAAAATAAAACTGATGAAAGTAGTCAAGTAGTAAGAAATAAAGCTAGGTTAGTAGCACAAGGTTACCCACAAGTAGAAGGCATAGACTTTGATGAAACCTTTGCACCAGTAGCTAAACTTGAATCAATCATATCACTACTTGCAATTACTTGTTTGCTTGATTTTAAATTATACCAAATGGATGTTAATAGCATTTTTAAATGGCTATCTCAATGAAGAAGTTTTTGTTGAACAGCCTAAGGGTTTTGAAGATCTTAAACATCTTGATTTTGTGTACAGATTACAAAAAGCTTTGTATGGATTGAAACAAGCTCCTAGAGCTTGGTATGAAAGGTTGACAAATTTTTTGATCAACAGAGGTTATAAAAGAGGAAGCAATGATAAGACCTTGTTTATCAAACATGCATCTAACTATTTTATTATTGCTCAAATATATGTTGATGACATTATTTTCGGATCAACTAACAAAAGCAAAACTAATGAGTTTGTTAAGCTGATGTGGGAAGAGTTTGAGATGAGCATGGTAGGGGAATTAAATTTCTTTCTTGGATTGGAGGTTAAGCAAATGAATGATGGGATATTCATATCTTAATCAAAATATGCTAAAAATCTTGTAAAGAAATTTGGGCTTGAGAATGCAAAACCAATGAAAACTCCTATCAGTATTAACCTGAAATTTTCAAAAGACAGTGCAGGAAAAGATGTTGATGCAAGTTTGTATAGAAATATTATTGGCAGCCTATTATATATCACAGCAAGAAGACCAGACTTGTGTTTTAGTGTAGGACTTTGTGCAAGATTTCAAGCAAATCCCAAAGAATCACATTTGGTAGCAGCTAAGAGAATCATCAGGTATGTACATGGAACTCATGATTGTGGTATATGATTTTCTAAAGATACAAATGATTATCTTGCAGGGTTTAGTGATGCTGATTGGGCAGGAAATACAGATGACAGAAAAAGTACATCAAGAGGATGTTTTTATCTTGGTACTAACTTAGTTTCTTGGCACAACAGAAAGTAGAATTCTATTTCTTTGTCTACTGCTGAAGCTGAGTATACAGCAACAGGAAGTTGTTGCACACAACCACTGTGGATGAAGCAATTGTTGAGTGATTATGGAATTGAACAGAAACCTACAACTATATTTTGTGATAATACTAGTGCTATAAACATTTCCAAAAATCCTGTTCAGCATTCTAAAACAAAACACATTGACATAAGATACCATTTCATAAGGGAACTTGTAGAGTCTAAGGTGATACACATTAAACACATCTCCACTGATAAACAATTGGCTGACTTGTTCACTAAGGCATTAGATACAACAAGATTTGAGAATCTAAAAAAGGTCTTAGGCATCTATCAGTTATCTGAATAAGCACTGCTTGCTGTTATGATAATTGTATCTATAATATCATAAGTTTTCTTCTAATATAGCATATGTGAGCTGTAATATAAAAAGTATGTGAATGATAAGATACTTATTAAAAATAAAAAAATACAGAGAGGACTACCAATATATGATGTGTGAAAGCCATCATTGAGAGTAACCTCAGTGTATCTAAGAAATATGTTGAGGTCACCCACTCAATGAAAAGGGCTACCTCTATTTTGTGCGAAAGCTACTGTATTTATAATCCAATGGGATTAAAATATGTCAAAATAATCTTTTTGACATCTCAATCAATTGAAAAGATATATGAAAATTGTGTTCATGTGAAAATAATTAACAGCTCTTAAATGTGCTTTCTTAGAATAATTCCTATGATGTTCAGATATTGTCGTTATATTAAATTCAACTGTTTTCTGTTACTTTTTTCGTATCATATGATGCTCTTTGTGCCACTCTGAAATTTGACTTATCTTGTGTGTCTATGTGTCAAAATGCCATGTCAGCTGTATTGAATTAAGAGGGAGAAGTTTCAGTGGCAGGAATCCTAACTCTATTAGAATTCCTTGTTCTAATAGAAATCAAATTTTGAATTCTTATTCATTAATGACAATTATTAAGCGGTTTTGGAAAGGGTTTTAAAATTAAATTTTGTGGGAATTTAAAAATCAAGTCAAGTATATTACAAAATCAATTAGGGTATTTCCTATTCATACCATACTCTAACAACAGTTTCGACACTTTCTCTCTCGTCTTTCTATTCTCTCTCTGCTCTGAGAAACTCTTGCAGACTTGAAACCTTAACAATGGCGACCACCTCAGATTCTTCAAAAACCCCCAGTTCTTCATCTTCATAAAACGACTCTGGTTACAACAGTAGCAACAGTAAATAGTCATCTCATTCATAACAGGCTCAAGCAGAGATCCCGATTGATCCTACTATGAGTGAAGATGAATTGATTCCAGTCAAGAAGATGAAAGACAATGTAAAGCCAAAGTATAACAAGTTCCTCACAGCAGCCGTCAAGCAGAAATTCTTGAAGTACACTTCAAAAAGGAAATTGCATATGGAAAGGCCAGTGAAGCTGACATACTTCAACAACTATGGTCTGAGTAAGCTTCTTGAGTCTATATACTGGACTCGCACGGTAAACAATTTCCTACCCCTTGTGAAGTCGTTAATTTAGAAGTTCTATGCTAATATCTCTACTTCAATTGATGATCCGAAAAGCTTTCATTATCATAAAGTGTATTGTAGAGGAAAGTTTGTGAAATTCTCACCGAATGTCATAAAACATTCTTTGATATACCAATAGAAAGCTTGCATTCATTGGATGAGAATTTTGATATGGCTGTAGTGATTAAAGAATTGACTGGTAGAGGAGATGTAGAATGGAAACCGCGGGATGGAATTGATCAGCAATATCTAAAAAAAAAGTATAAGGTGATGTATAAGATTGCACAATTTAATTGGCTTTCCTCATCACACCAAAACCAAGTTCGGGAAGATAGAGTGAAGTTTTTGTTCTTTTGGGCACCAATAGACCTATGAATTTTGGCTTGCTAGCTTATAGACTGATTGTTCAGGTTGCTCCATACAAATCTGACTATCATTTATTAGTTTTTCCTTATTTAATTCAAGGGATTTTAGCACAGAATGGTATCCCTATAAGTCCCAAAGAACATACTAAAATTCTGACCAAGTCATTCATCAAAGGTTTTCTACATAAGTTGCATGATAAATCTGATCTTCCTGCACCAGAACCAAAACCCAGGAGAGTCAGGAAACATCCCATGAGCAATGTAGAAGAATAACTTGTTGTGATAAATTCTATCTTGAATGGTATTATGCAGGATCTCAAAGATATCGAAGCAAAACAATCTATTTTGGAGGCCAAGCTTATAGGACAATCTAGTGCTGCAGAAGAACCACAGCCCATGGAAACTGAAAATGTGGTTCCTGAGAAGTCTGTAGAGCACATACTAGAAACTGATGTACCTCTGCCTAAAGCAACTGAGCCAATACTTGCAGAATATCCAACTGAACAAACTGCTGTTGAGAAAAACATAACAGCAGAGAAGAAGAAAAAGAAAAAGAAATTCAAGACGACAACAAAGGGCTTGAAAGAAAAGGAAAAGGTTAAATTGGTAAAGAAACCATCTGACAAGAGGAAGAAGAAAATTGAATCAGCAGCTCCAGAACTGAGGGATGAATCCTTGTCAGATGAACCACAACAAGCAAAACCCGAGATGAAATTGCCTTCACCACTTGCTGAGGAAGAACTTCATGTTTCTCTAGTCCCTGAAGCAGAACATCATGATTCTCCACCATCAACACAGTCACCCCCACCTGAAGCCACAACCATACCACCTGCAGAACACATTTAGGAACCTTCTTCTATAGTAGACACAAGTGCACCAACCACACCACTACCATCAACACTTGCAGAAGAGTCACTGGTACCCTCTCAATAACCTGCTGTTGAGTTACAGACAACAAAAACTAGTGTTGAACGACTTGATAAAGAAATTCACAAGATTGTGGCTGAAGTTACTGCCACTTCCTTTAAAAAAAATGAAGCACAGCCTGTTTATGTGCCCAGTGAGCAGCCTACACCAACTACTACTGGCAAACGGTATAAAATGAAGGCTGATAGGATCAAGAAGCGCTCTAGCAGCTCCTCTTCCCCACATGTTCGCAAGTCTCCAAGACTGCGTTAGTTTTTTACAACTTGTCCTGAAATCAATGGGGAGAAAGGGAAGGAGTTTCTGATATAATGTTTTCTGTTCTGTTTTGTTTTTGAACTGATCTTGTTTTTTATAATTCTGTCTATTTGTTGATCTCCTCCAGGGAAGTATGTAAGGAGAAAGGGGGAGTAAGGCATGTTTATGCATTTGAACTATTTTCAGTTGTGTGTTATTTTCTTAACAGTGTTATGTGTTTTTATCTACCTATTTCATTTGATGTACGTTTTTGTTATTTGTTTTGATCATGATTGGGTTGAAGTGTTGACAAGTTTGTCAACTTCATTTTGTGTTTGCAGGATATACATAATCAGACATTATTCTTTTATGTGTTTTATAATGGCATACTATTGTTATTTCTATAAGCATGATGTTTATGTTTGCTCGATCATGATTGCTTATAGTTATGTCTGACTTATCTCTGAGTGAATGTTTTCTTTGATCAGAAATAGTATAGTGCTTTCATCACAAGTTGCCAAAATGGGGAAGGAGTTTCTGATATAATGTTTTTTGTTCTGTTTTGTTTTTGAACTGATCTTGTTTTTGATAATTCTGTCTGTTTGTTGATCTCCTCCAGGGAAGTATGTAAGGAGTAAGGGGGAGTAAGGCATGTTTATGCATTTGAACTATTTTCAGCTGTGTGTTATTTTCTTTATAGTGTTATGTGTTTTTATCTACCTATTTCATTTGATGTACGTTTTTGTTATTTGTTCTGATCATGATTGGGTTGAAGTGTTGACAAGTGTGTCAACTTCATAATCAGTGTGTGTTTGCAGGATATACATAATCAGACATTGGTCTATTATGTGTTTTGTAACGGCATACTATTGTTATTTCTATAAGCATGATGTTTATGTTTGCTCGATCATGTTGCTTATAGTTATGTTTGACTTATCTTTGAGTGAATTTTTTCTTTGATAAAAAACAGTGTAGTGCTTTCATCACAAGTTGCCAAAAAGAAAGAGATTGTTGGTGTCAACGTGCATATGCCATGCACATGTTACTTTTGTTCAACTTGTGATAAAATAAGAATATTATATTGTTTATTATTTTACCGTTTCTAGAAGTATATTTTAGGAAGTAATTGATTTATAATAGATATCCTCTTAGATTATGACATTATTTAATGTATACTAGTGAAAATAGGAGAATATATATTTGTTAACTAATTCCTTTAGGAGTTAATTATATCATTTTCTATTATATTTATCTTTATCCTAATGAGAGTTTGATTAGGATTACAAGACCTTAAGGAGATTTCGGTTAGGCATCCAATGTATATATAACGTTATGTCTTCATAACGAATGTATGTTGGTTGGGAGAGTCTATGTCATTGCATTCCAGAATTGAAAGGAGAGCTTCAACATAAATTGGAATGCTTCATTGATTTAATTCTATGAGTGTTTTATTCATGTATGAGAGGTTGTAATCGTGTATGAATCTTTGATTAGGTCTATTTGAGTTAGTAGACACTTGAGAGAACTTGCCAGTTAAGTGTTTATGTAATTCAGTGTCAGACGTCATGGTTAAGATTTACTTAACAGTGTGTTGTTAAGTTATCTGCGACAGAGAGTGAGCAATGTCACTAGAGTTTAAGATCTTGGCGGGATTTTGTTTTACAAAGATTAGGTCAGTGTGTGAGCGTGAGTCAGCACTGTAAACGATCTTAAAGATTGTACAAACAAGAACTTAGTGAATTATAGCTCTATAGCTATCCGTGGATGTAGGTTTTATAACCGAACCACGTAAAATCCTCCTCTGTTGATTTACATTACAGTTTACTGTTATAATTTTTATAACTGCATACTTCCAGAACTTACAGACGTGAAGATTATTTATTATTTTACATGCTTGTAACGTTGGTTCAAGCTAGGAATTTCTTTATAGCTCAGCCTGAAGTTTTTTTACAAAAATTAAAAATAAAATTTTCAAGAAGCGATGAACATCCAAAGCGTGTCACGTAACATATGAAACGTGCAGTTGGACAACCCTAGTAAAGTAGTTAGGCCCTTTACGACTTATGCACAGGTGGACAACTTGACGGTTGGTAGTGAAAGGCTCATGGACTTAGCGGATTCTATTTTTATAGCTTTAGATTGGGCAACAATAGAGATAGGAAGATCTTTTATGAGGTGGGGCTATCTACTCCGATAAAAAAAATATTTTATAGATCCTATATATTTTTTATGTATCTAAAACTAACTTTATTTAAATAATTAATTAATTAATTTTTATAAACAATTAAAAAATAATTATAATATAATTCATTAATTTATTTTTCAAAAACTAAAAAAGTTTAAAAATTTTTATTTTCAAAAATAACAAAAATTGCCAGATTTTTGGTGATTCAAAATTACCCAAATTCGCCCTAAATAATTTCAAATCTAAAAATACCCTTGAACAATAAAATTTTATATTTATGTAAATAATACTATATATAAATAAATATAAATTTATTAAAATATATTTTCTGAAAAATAAAAAAGGGGTCGTCAGATGGCAGCGATCGCCACTGTCGTCTGCAGGTATGATGGCGCATCCAATGACATTGTGACATCCAACGTGATCGCCATCGACCGTCATTGGAATTTGACTAAGCGATTGACTATGATCACATTGGATGAGGCGGTTTTGTCAAACGCACCATCACATCGATGGACGACAATGATGACAGCTGCCCTCCGACGGCCCCTTTTGCATTTTTCAGAAATTCTATTTTTAAACAATTAAATTAATAAATATATTTGATTATTTATTTAGAATTAAATATAAATAAGATAATATATGATTTTTATTTTTTTCATATTTTTCTTAATTTTTAAATATAATTTATATATTAAATTATTTGTTTATTTTAAAATATCTATTTAATTTAATAATGTTTTAAAATAATCTTGTAATTTTTTTTGCAAACTTATTTAATTTTTAATAAATGATTATATATAGTTATTTGTTTTATAAATCTTCATAAGTTTAATAATATTGTTTATAGTTTAAAATATATTATTTATTTTTAAAGAAAAAAGTGGAATTTAACTATTTATAGTAAAAATAAATTGTTTTCTTATTAATTAAATAAATAATTATTTATTTTTATTTAATTTTTGTAAGAATTTAAATTTAATATGTGAGTTTAATAATAGATATTATGGATTTCAATGTTGAGGGTATTTATATTCAATTAATTTATAAATTATTTCTTTCCATTCATTATTCTATTGGACAACCAAACATAGGAAAATGTTTCCTAAACCCATTCCTTTCCCTTAATTTTTCCTTTCCACCCACTTTTCATTTCCTCCCACTTTTCCTTTCTTGCAACCGAGCACACCCTTAGAGTAATTAATTCATATATCTCGATCAGTGTAAGAGCCAAATTAAAATATTCCTTATTGTTGAAGAAATTCATCAAATAGCTATTTGGTTTTCTTTTCCTTTAATATGTGTTTGTTTTAGTCAAAATGATACTACTGTCTCATTTTCTTAGAGCTACTTTGATTCAAATTTAATTGTTGCAAGAAACTGATAGTCAACATTTAATGTTTTACCATCTACTTTAAACTTTAAGAAGTCAAACTTGTTTATTTATTATAAAATAATATTTCTTAAAATAATAATTAAATTTTTAATAACTAATATATATTTTTAGTTTCTATGTTAAGTGAAATGGTAATAATATGAATGTATAAAATCATGCTACCTGCATTTGCATGATAACATACATAAACCATTATCACAAGACTAATGACACACCCTGGATAACACGTACACGATTATGCGTTAAGGCAAAGGATCATACGGTCTACCCACGAAAACTTTTGGGCCATGACACCAAACTAGCCATATAAGTCAAATAACTAAAATAAATTTCAAGTTAAAACCCAACTCAACCTAATATAACACGTAAAAATTATAACCCAACTCAAACTAACTTGCAAACTTATTTCAATTTGCAAGTTGCATTGTGTTAGGATTTTGTGGCTTAGAAGTTGCACAAAACCCATTTAAGACCCATAGTTAAGTACAAATATAATGTATGTTAATATGAGTAATGCTATACTTATTTAATACTACATTACTCATTAGTATTTACTACATTAACTTTCTTATATATTTCTCATCCATTCATTTGATATCATATCAACTTTGTATACAAACTTTATAAGTGTAACATTGCTCATATCGACATATGTATAATTCAATTTGCTACTTGTAATAAATTTAAACTTAGAGAGTGTTTGATTTTTCATATGAAGTCTAAATTTGTGTTAGAATCTTTAGACTTTATATTTTTAACGATTTTTTTTATACATAACACTTATTATCAGATAAATATATTTGAATACAAAAAATATATATTTTTATATCTTTCATTTGAATGAGAAAATATCTAAATAGATTCTTTTTGTTTTATGTTTCAAAATGCCCTTCTTAATTAGAACTACTTTCTATTTTATAAATATTTTATGTTTAATCGATTTTTTTTTATAAGATCCTTTGCCATTGTTTGGATCATCGAATTAATTGCTCTTGCTACAACTTTAGAATCAAATGAGTAAATCAACCATTTCCAGCATCTAATTATTTTTGTTTTGTCCAATTATTTTATTGTTGGAATAATTTTTTGAATACTCATTTGTTATTTTTTTTGAAATAGTTTTTTCAGTAATTTCTAAGATACATTAATTAAAAATATAACTTTTTATGACTCTATAATCTTTTGATTTTCATTTTGACACATTGACTATTTGCAACATTTTACATAACTATAAAATATTAAACGTATATAATACTTGGACATACATGTGAAAATTATTTGTTTTTAGATGTTTTTAGTTATAAAAAATAAACAAATTAAGAATTAGTATTATATCTTAAAAAATAAAAAACAAACATATCATTTAGATATTTGCATTTAGATCTATTGATGCACGATTTTCGCACAGCCAAAAAGCTGGTTGGGGCTTGAGCAAATCATCAAATCAAGGTCTTGAAAACACAAAAAGTGATCAAGGGGTGTCGACATAAACCCTCCAACACTCAAGTCAATCTCCAACACACTGGAATTCTCAAAGTGAACTTTATAGAGAGAGAAGCTCTGAAGAGCAAAGAATTCTAGAGAGAAAAAATTTAGAGAAATGTGCATAAAATATGCATGCCTTGAGTGAAGATCAAGAAGGTTTATATAGACATAGGGTGGGATCATTGTGGGACCTAGATAATGCACTCAGGTGATGGGCTTTAGTAATGGGCTTACTATATACTTATTAGATTAACAAAGACCCAATTTTGTGTGGCCATATTAAGATCATTTCAGATTTCATAAAAAAAAAAAAAGCCCCTTTAAATTTTATATGTCAAATTTAATTTGAGGTAAACTGTTAGAGGGTTTTTGGATTAGATAAATACATGACTTGGTATGAGAATGGAATGTAAGCTATCTTTTGAAATTGTTATATTTGATAAATACATATCTTAAATTGTTATAGATAATTGGAATTTAAGACTAAATTTTATATTTTCAGTTTAATTGGTGATAAATGATTCATTTCAAGGATAATGTCAACTTTAACCCTCGCTTTTATTTTATTTTGAAACTGTTAGGAGCATGCCATGTCATTGACATGTGTCAGGTTATGTGGCGTGCTAAGTTGGTGATTTTTTAGAAAAACAAGAAAACAGAATCATTTTACTATTTTAAATGAGGTAATATTATATACCACTCCTGAGGTTTCACATAATATTATCCAGAAACAATGTTTTGTATTTGTCATTCCAATCCTTAAGTTTACAAATTTATATCATTTAGGTCTAATTGATTAACTCTGTCTACATTAAATTATGAAATGATTGTTTCATCCTTATCATAAATTTAAAAAAAAAAATCTTTTTTCTTCTCTCTCCCAGTCTTCTCTCATCTCTCAACCTCTCCTTTTCCACCGCCACAGTCGTCGCCCTCGATCCATAGCACCAACAACCCCACCCACCGCCCCCCGCGCCCCCTCCCCCCCCTCCCCCACGCTGTACTACCACAAGCACCGTCCCACCTCACGTAGCCACCTTCCCCCTCCACCCTCCCTATCGTTGTTAGCTCCCTCCGCATCTGTCTCATTCTCTCCCCTTTCCTCCCTCAAATCTGTGATCTTCCTCTAGCACCACCATAAGCATTGTCGCGCCTCATGTGGCTGCCCTCCCTCTCGCTATTGACTCCCTCTGTGTCTCTCTCTCGCTCTCCCCCTTCCTCCCTTTAATTCGCCTTCTTCACCCCACTCCCTGCCACCTCATCTCCTCCCTCCTTTACCTCTCCCTCCCTGTCTCCCTCCATGTTCACCTTCAGTCTTGCCTCGCCATCTCCCTCTGTTACTGCTTCTCTCCTCTGCTTCCCACTTCACTCTGTCCCCTCCGTTCCTGCTTTTTTGAAATTTATGATTGTTTTGTTAATTTAAAAGTTTTAATATTTTTTATCTTGATTTAGTTATAGAAAATTTTCAAATTGTTTGATTTGTTTGTGAAGGAGTAAAGGTTTTGTGATATATTCAGTGTAGTTGGTTGGGTATTCTATTTGGTGGCTGGTGATGTTCAATTTGGTGGCTGCTGGCTAGATGCTTGGTGGTGTTTGAATTGATGGGTGGACAAAGTTTTACAGTTGTGTGTTCTGTGTAGATGTATTTGATGCATGGGTTCCAGATCCATGAAGAGGAGTTAAGAGAGAAAGGAGAAGCAATGGGCATCTATTGCCATCAACTGTGTTTTGACGAAATTGCCCTTCCTTGTTTATAAAAAAGTTAACGAAAGGACCTAGATGATACAGATATACAAACTTTCATTTTTGAACGATGCAAATGCATAAACTCAAAGATTAAAATGACACAAATACGAAGCTTTGTTTCTGGATGATATTATGTGAAACCTCAGGGTGCTGTATGATATTACCGCTATTTTAAATATTTGATATTTTGATCATTTCTCATTTAGTTGTCTTCAATTAAGAAAATCGTTACTGACCTTTGTTTCCAAAATTGATTTTCAAATTATGAAAGTTATTTATTTAACTGAACTTTAGGAAAGATTAATTATCCTATTTACATATTGATTGTTCTAAGTAAGATTGCTTTCCTAGAATTCCTTCTATGTAGGTTTAGGAAGCAAATCAAGGAATCTTTATAGAATAAAGAGAAGTTGGATGTCTAGTATGTAAAGTCCAATAGTATTGAAGTCCAGTAGTTACTTTTTGGCAAGCTCTTTTGTGTGCTACTGCAGAAAGCTTTATTGTTTCATTAGCTTGCATTTACGTTTTGTCTTCAAGGGTGTTTGTAAAATACTCAAGGGAGCTTGAGTGATACACCAAGGGAAAGTTGAAATCTGTTAAGAAGGGTCTTAACAGAGGATAGTGAAGTGCAATAGGTCTAGGAAGTTGGTTCACTAGAGTTAGAGTTCTTAGATGGAACATTGGTTACAAAGAAAGGTGAGTGAGTGAGAGAGGGGTTCTCTACTACTGTAAATCCAAGTAGTTTGCAAGCTTGAATAACTTAGTGAGTTGTAGCTTGGCTGCCCGTGGATATTGGCTGGTTTATAGTCGAACCGTGTAAAAGTTATTGTGCACTTTTACTTTCCTATTAGTTACTTTTTACTTAACTGCATACGTGTGTGTCTAACGCAACTGCATCTATGGCTTCTAAACTTATAATTGGTATCAGAGCAGAGCACTAACTGAATTTTTTAAATCCTATTTTCTTTTGAAGCTATGGATTTTCTAAGGAATTGAGGCTTGATTAATCATCCACCACTACTTGATGAGGACAACTATGGCTGTTAGAAGGCTAAGATAAAGTTTTTCTTGAAGTCCATTGATGAAAGAGTTTGGAGATCAATTGTTTATGGTTGGAGTCCACCTACTCGTGTAAACGGTGATGGAAAAACAAAAGAAAAACCCAAGGCAAAATAGAACAAGCAAGATTTTGAAGAAGCCCAATGGAACTCCAAAGCCATCAATTTCAGTCTCATATCTTCATGCACCACTACCAAAGAAGTTTAGGAAACTTGAGAACAAGAATGAATGTACAGTTTCTATCGAAAGAACTAAGATTATATTGCTTACTAGTCAATTTTAAAATATGACGATGAATGAGAATGGAATTGTTTTTAATTTTATTCAAGATGTTGTGATGTAACAAATGTCTCAGCCCTCCTTGGGAAAAGGTATGAAGATTCTCAAATTGTAGGAAAGATCCTTAGATCTTTACCAGAAAAATTTTAGGTTAAGACAACAATTATTTCAGACATAAAGAATCTTAATAAGCTAAGGATTGATGAGTTGCTGGGATCTCTTCAAACTTTTGAGCTAAGCATCATGCCGAAGAAGAAGAATAAGTCAATTATATTGAATGCCTCCTCTTCAAAGACAGAAATTGATGACGCTAGGATGGAAAGTCAGGATGAAGACCAGCTAGATTACATTGTGAAAAATTACATCGAGTTTCTAAAAAAGAATTTCAAAAAGAAGAATCAGACAGAAGTAACGTCTACTGCAAATTTTAGGAAATTCAACAAAGAAACCAGAAAAGAAAAATCAAGTTCAATTCTATGAATGTTCTAATTTTGGACACATTAAATCAAAATGTGTAAACTTGAAGAAGAAAGGCAGAGGACTCAATGCAACTTGGAGCGATAGTGACTCTAACAACAACTTTGAAGATCAAGAATCGCAGAATGGTTTTATTGTGTTTGTAGCATCTACATCTAATAAGGGAAAGTTAGTCGTGTCTAAAACTACGGAATCAGTTCAAACAAAAGTAGAGGCAGCTGAGGAAAAGAATAATGAGACTATCTTTGATCTAAATTACTATGAAGAGCTGCAAGAAACATTTAATGATCTTCACCATGCATAAGAATCAAAATGTCAAAGAATAAAAAGTTTGAAAAGAAAGTTGAAAAGTTTGAGCAAGAAATTGAGACTGTGACTTGTGAAAAAGTCTACTTGAACTTGAATTTACTATTAAAAATTTGAATCAAGACCTGCTTGAGAAAACTAAATGCTTGAAAGAACATGAAGCAAACATTCAAAGTCTCAATAAGGGTTCCAAAAAGCTTGATGATATTTTAACTTGAGGGAGAATTGGCTCTAGCAAACATACATTGGGGTATAAAGATCATAAGCCTAAACTTCAAAAATTGTCTTTGTTAGAGCATCAAGCAACAAGTCAGATTCAAGTCCAAAAGGTACAGATTCATCTCCAGAGACAAGTAAGAAAGGTAAAAGCATTTCACCTCAAAGCTCTAAAAGATCTTATCATAGCACTTCATCTCATTTTGTGAATTCTGACTCAGGTCAAGCTAAGAAATTTGTTCTCATTTGATATTTCTATGGTGCTAGAGGTCACATTAGGCCTAGATGCTACAAATTGAATAATTTGTTGTATTAGAATGAAAAATAGTACATGCAGTCACCTAAATCACAACAGGAATAGGTTAAGAAATAGGTTACTAGATGTAATATTGCACTAACTGTTCTTAATGCTTCTACTAATGATTCTTGATAATTTGATAGTGGTTGTTCAAGACATGACAGTTAATAAAAAATTTCTGAAAAATTTTAGAACTTGTAATCATGACTCAATCACTTTTAGAGATGGTGTAAAGGGTAAAATAATAGGTAGATAGACTTTGTGTGTTGATGGCCTGCCTGAATTTGATGATGTTTTATTTGTCGATAGTCTGAAAGCTAATCTGCTGAGTATTAGTCAGATTTGTGATGACAAGTACACTATTGAATTCACACGAAACAAATGCATGGTACTTGATTCTAAAAAGAAATTGCATTCTAGAAAGAAGTATGTCGAATGACAACTGTTATTTGCTGACCAAACTAAATACAATATTGCATGCTAAGATGATTGACATTGAACTATGGCATCAAACACTAGGGCAAATGAATTACAAATACTTAGTTAAGTTAACTAAGACTGCAGCAGCAAAAAGTATGCCTAAATTTGAACAAAAACCTAATGTTGTTTGTGGTCCATGACGAAGAGGTAAGCAAATAAAAAGTTCACATGGTTCTAGTTCATACCTTAGTACTTCAAAAATCCTTGAATTGTTGCACATTGATCTAATGGTCCCAATGCAAGTCCAAAGCATTTGGGGCAAAAGTTATGTGCTTATGTGTGTTGATGACTATTTTAGGTATACTTGGATTGATTTTGTTAAAGAGAAATCTGATGCATTTGAAGTATTCAAAAATCTTTGTGTCAGGTTGGAAACTGAGCATAATAGAAAAGTCGGAAGGATAGTCAGAACTAGAAGTGAACATGGCAAGGAATTTGAGAATGAGAGTCGTGCAGGCTTTTGTAAGCTTCATGGCATTGCTCATGAGTTTTCTACACCAAAGACTCCAAAATATAATAGAGTGGTTGAAAGAAAGAATGGAATGTTGCAGGAGATGGCAACGGTGATGTTGAACAACAAGAAACTCACAAAGATGTTATAGGCAAAAGCTTTAAATACTACATGTTATATCATCAACAGGGTGTTCCTAAGACCTAGAACAAGTCAAACCCCTTATGAGCTGCTGAAAGGAAGAAAACCTAATCTTAAATACTTCCATGTGTTTGGTTGTAGGTGCTATAAACTCAATGACAGAGAGCAGCTTGGAAAATTTGATGCAAAAAGTGGTGATAGGGTGTTCTTAGGCTATTCATTAAATAGCAAAGCTTATAGGGTGTACAATTTGAGAATTGAAACAATAATAGAGTCCTGTAATGTTGTTTTTTATGATCTTAATGATTTTGTAGAATTTTCATAGGAAGAGATCATCGAAAGCTTCTTAAAGTTAGCTGATGGAACAAAACCAAAATTACAGAACTGACAATTCCAGTCACATCTGGAGAAACTAGTAAAGTTAGGACAAGCAAAAATACCATGTCTGAAAGCACAAACTTGAGTAGAGAAAAACTGAGGGATGATTCCAACAATAAAGACCCCCAAACCTAGATTCTAAAGGCGCATCCCACTACCTCAATCATTAGAAGCCCTGATGGTGGGTGAATTTGAGATGAGTATGGTCAGTAATGATATGGATCCAAGTCTGTATAGAATTATAATTGGAAGTCTGTTGTGTCTCATAGCAATAGACCTGATATCAGCTTCAGTGTTAGTTTTGTGTGCCTATTACCATTCATGTCCGAAAGAACAACACCTTGCTGTAGTCAAAAGAATTATCAGGTAAGTTCATGGGACAACAGATTTTGGAATTTGGTTTTCTAAAGACACAAATTCATTTCTTGCAAGTTATAGTGATGCTGATTGGGCTGGGAATGTAGATTATAGAAAAAGCACTACAAGAGGTTGTTTTTATCTTGGAAATAATTTGGTTGCTTAGCATAGCAAGAAACAAAATTTAATTTCTTTGTCAACTGTAGAGGCTACGTATATTACAGTTGGTAGTATTGCACGTAGCTCTTATGAATGAAATAGATGTTAGATGACTATAGTATTGATCAAGAATCCATAACAATATTTTGTAATGACACTAGTGCAATCAACATCTCCAAAAAAAATCTAGGGAAACACTCAAGAACTAAGCGTATAGATGTAAGATATCACTTCATTAGAGAGTTGGTTGAATCAAAAATAATCCACATTGAGCATATTTTAACTGAGAATCAATTGGCTGACCTATTTACCTAGGTTTATAATCGAAATGGGGCAAGGCCGAGGAACTGCCATCTCTTTTCATTTTGTGAGGTGATGGGTTCTTATACGAGTTTGAAAGGAATTAAAGACTTATGGATAAGGTCTTCGAGAGTTTAGTTCCTGTGATGGCCCAAATTCTCCGATTCAAATGGCAGAAAAGTTTCCATATTTATATCTTTTCTTTTTGGAGGGGCGACCATCTGTAAAACTACCAAAGAAAAAAGGGTAAATCAATGTGATCATGACATTGTAGGTGCTTGCGATCGAACAAATGCGACTACCCTTAGTTGGTTTGGGTGACATAGCCTGTTGCAAAAGCACTATACTCAACAAGGTTTGAAAAGTTGAGAAAAGCAATTGGTATTTTTTAGTTATCTGAGTGATTTCTATGTGCAGTTACGACAGTAGTATCTGAAGCATCATAAGGTATCTTTTAACTTAGTATATTAAGAGATGATTTTTTTTTGTTTGCAATATAATGCTATTTAATTAAATGAAAAATGATGTTCAATACAGAAAGAGCTACCTATATATGATGAGTGAAAGCCATCCTTTGAGAGCAATTTATTTGTATTTTGGAGATATGTCTAGATTGCCCACTCAATCGGAAAAAGGCTACCACCGTACATAAGTGAAGCTACTGTATATTGCCTTAAACCATTGAGATTAATCTTTGTGTATTTTAGATATATGCTAATGTTGACCACTCAATTGGATTCGCTATGTGTTGTGCCAAAAAAAAATCTCACAGCAATTTAGTTGTTTAATTTAATGTTATTCAGCTCTAAAAAGAACCATATGATATTAAGATGCTTCAGTCACGTCTATTATAATTATGTCCAATTATATTAATTTACTTGTGTGTATGTGTGATTTTTTTTTTTTTTTGTGAATCAGCTTTTAAAATCCCTGTTATTTGTCCAAGTGTCCTATGAAGCCATGTCAGCCTTGTTGATTTAAATGTTAAGATTTTGTACAAGTGGTGGGAGTAAACAGTTTTTAACCAAGCTCATTAATGCATATTAATGTGATTAATTGTGATAAGTGTTACAAATATTTGAAATTCAAAAATCAAATATTAAGGGGGAGATTGCAATTTTGTTATCCTAAATCTTGTTAGGAATTTTGGTTAAAAACCTTTCATATTTCCTATTTCATTCTCATTGCTAACAGCAAGTGCAAAGTCTCCAAAAGTTGTCCTAAGGTTCATTATATCTGAGATTTTAGCCTTCAAGAATGGCTCCCAAGCTTAAATCGCAATCGAAACAGATTCAACAGCCAAAAATGAGACTTCATCATGTGAGACAGCACAGGAAAAGTCTCTTGCGCATGCAACTCAAGAAGCCAATCCAAAGGACAATGCTTCTCTTGATTCTCAAGAAAAATCTAGTTCACAATCCGATGAAGACAATGATCCAGCTGAGAGCAATGACGTTGATGTACCAGTGAATCAATTACTTGATTTTCATCCCCTTGATGGCAAGTTTAGAACAGCTATAAGCCAAACAGAGGTTTGATGATCACATTTCTTTTCGTGAGATTCTCAAGGAGAGGTTTGTTAAGATTGAATATTTTGCTCAATACAATCTTGAAGAAATTTTGTAAGAGAGGAGCTGGGTAAAATCAGCAACCAATTTGTAAACAATCTTGAAGAAATTTTGTAAGAGAGGAGCTGGGTAAAATTGGCAACCAATTTTTAACTCCCTGTTTTTGCTTTAATTCGGGAATTTTATGCCAATATTGAGGGCAATATCAATGATTCTAGTCCCATTAGGTATCACATTATGTATTGTATAGGAAAGAACATACATTTCTCACTGAATGTGATTAATGATTATCTAGAAATTTCTAGGGGCAAGAGACATGCAATTGACAGTGTGACACCTAGAAGTCTGATTGACAGTGTAACACCTAAGTATAGAGTGTTTAACAAGATAGCTAAGTACAATTGGACATCTTCAACTCATCAAACAGCTATTAGTGTTGATAGGGCTGAATTTTTGTATTATTTTGGCTCGGAGAAAAAGATTAACTTACCTAAATGGATGTATGATTACATCATTTTTATTGCAAAGAACCATTCTCTTAGGTTGCCTTATCCTTATTTAATTATGGGAATTTTAACGAGGAATGGTGTTCAACTTGGTCCAAATGAAATTGTTGAATCTTTAGAATTGCCTCTTGCTGTTGGTTTTGTGAAGAGAATTAAGGGGAAGTCAAGGCAGATTACTAGTGATGAGGATTTTGAGGATAATAAGGACAATGAAGAATAAGAAGATGAAGAAGAATAAGAAGAAGTTCAAATTTCTTCAAAGAAGCCTAGAGTGACTAACAAGGCTTCAATGAAAGAAATGCAGAAATCTTTACTTATAGTTGGTACTGATATTTCTTCTGTTTCATAGCAACAACAGCTAATTCTTGCTATTCAATAGAATTTGATCACAAAGCGAGAAGTACAAGAAGCCAAAATTTAAACTTGTTTGATTTGTTGAGCAAATAAGATCCTGCATTTGTGCCATCTCTTCAACTGCAAAGGAACCTGAACCTGAACCTGAACCAAATCTTAATCCTGAAGTTCCTTATACTGCTACAATAGAACAAGCCCCTGCACATCCTGAACAAACATTAGCTGATCCTGTTCCTGAAATAGAACCATATTCAGCACATGAGCATTCATATCACAAGGAATCTTTACAAATTATACAGTCAAGTCTATTGATTCTCCACCTGTAGCACATCAATCTTCTCATATTCAAACTAAAGAAGTCACCCCTATTGTAGCTACTGATGTTATTCCAGATGCTGATATAACTTAAGCTAAAGCTATTGAATCCTTGCTGGTTATGTCTGATAAACCTAAGACTAGTGCTAAAATGAAAGCAAGGCGATTCAAGAAATAGTCGATGCTGTTACATTTTTTTTCTAAGAATTCAACGTAGCAAACACCTTCCATAACTCCATGGTACAAAACTACTACTGGTAAAAGAGGAAAACTTTGCTCCAAAAGAGATTTTTAAGGAGATCCAGCAAGAATCAAAAGTGACCAGCTTTGGCACTTTGTGAAGAAAAGAGGGGGAGTAGATAGAAGTTTGGTACAAAGGGAGAGTCTGATTAAGGTAGAGTAGAGATTTTTTTTTCTGTTTTGTTTTGTTGATATCTTTGCTGGTGCTTACATTAAGGGGGAGACGATACTTGAAGTTGTTATAGCTTGCTGCTGCTTACTTTTGTTTGTTAGTTGCTGAACTTTGTTTAAATTTCTGTTATTTGTTTTCTGCGTGTTTTGAATCTTTGATGAACTTGTAGTAACTATAAATGATATCTGTAGTATGCTGATGTTCTCTGTTTATAGGTTATTTGTTACTGCACTTTATGCAGTTGTCTTAGTTATAACTTGTTTTTTGTAGGTCTATATTTTTTTTTATTATTGTGTTTTTCTCATAAAATGCCAAAGGGGGAGATTGTTAGGACCATGCCATGTTATTGACATGTGTCTGCTTTTGTGGCATGCTAAGTTGGCGATTTTTGAGAAAAACAAGAAAACAGAATTAGTTTATTTTTTTGCATATTTACTGTTTCAAATATTTTCTATTTAACTGTCTTCAGTTAGGAAAATCGTTACTAACCTTTGTTTCCAGAATTGGTTTCCACATTAGGAAAATTATTTATTTAACTGAACTTTAGGAAAGATTAGTTATCCTATTTTATATTGATTGTTCTAAGTAAGATTGCTTTTCTAGAATTCGTTATATACAGGTTTAGGAAGCAAATCAAGGAATCCTTATGGAATAAGGAGAAGCTGGACGTGCAGTATATAAGGTCCAACAATATTGAAGTCCAATAGTTACTTTTTGGCCAGCTGTTTTGTTTGTTACTACAAAAAGCTTTATTGTCCTATTAGCTTGCTTTTATTTTTTTGTCTTCAAGGGTGTTTGTAAAATACTCAAGGGAGCTTGAGTGATACACCAAGGGAAAGTTGTAATCTGTTACGAAGAGTCTTAACAGAGGGTAGTGAAATGCAGCAAGTCTAGGAAGTTGGTTCACTAGAGTTAGAGTTCTAAAAGAGAAAGTTGGTTACAAAGAAAGGTGAATGAGTGAGAGAGGGGTTCTTTACTACTGTAAATCCATGTAGTTTGTAAGCGTAAATAACTTAGTGAATTACAGCTTGGCTGCCCATGGATGTAGGTTGGTTTATAGCCGAAACACGTAAAAGTTGCTGTGCACTTTTACTTTCCTGCTGGTTACGTTTACTTAACTGCATACGTGTATGTCTGACGTAACTGCATATGTGGCTTTTAAATTTATAGAAAAGGACACTGTAAATTGTTATAAATAACTAGAATTAAGTCCTAAATTTGCATTTTAAGTGAGTTATTTTAGATAATTAAATTTTAAATTTTTATCTAATTTGTTTGTGTTGTTAATATATAAAATGGGAGCTCATCACTCAATTTCCTTTCAGCCACTCATTCTACTCACTTTCTAAACTCCACAAACCAAGCCACATTGACTCAATTGCAAAAGCAAAGCCTTGAGGAAGCTCAACACATCTGACTTATGTGTTATATATATTAGAGTTATGTGAAGCCAAGTTTGTGTACAAGAGATGTGAAGCAAATGAAAGATTGAGTGGACAAAAGAAATACAGTTTTTGATGGCCAAATACGATTGGCTACTGTGGGTGGTGCTATTAGTTAAATT
This sequence comes from Boswellia sacra, assembly GCA_013180625.2. NCBI lineage: Eukaryota > Viridiplantae > Streptophyta > Magnoliopsida > Sapindales > Burseraceae > Boswellia > Boswellia sacra. The sequence goes on from SNVD02003545.1 coordinate 61,136, forward strand.
TGCCTGTAAAAATCCTAGCTCACAAATTTCTCTTGATCTTGCACTCAAATTGGATGGCAATTGGAATAGCAGAATTGTAGAACCAGAACCGAATAGGATGATTCTAGGTTTGCTCTTAATAGTTTTGAGTCGGTTTTAGGTCTATACATTTGGAACCGTCACTATTCTATGTTAGTTCTTAGTGGACTTAGACCTAGAACCGTATGCAAGACCGTTTAATTAAGACTAATTTAATTATATTATTATTAATAAATTAAACATAAATTAGAAACTGATTAAATTATTAAAACTATGTAGTTTTAAATAACTTATACCCAAACCTATCCTAATGCGAGTAGGGATTAAAAAGTACAAGTGAATCAAAATATAATTATATAATTTAAATAGAATTTAGTCTTCTTTATATTTAAGTAAAAAGAATAAAAAGATAAATATGGTAATTTGTGCAAGTGAATTAAAATACAATTATACATAGTCGATAATTGTATATGGTAAAAAAAATCAAAAAGTTGAAGAAAAATACCTATATTTTTTGGACCCACGGGTATCGATTAGAGCCACAATTCTGGTTTTGGTTCTTGCTTAATGGTTCTGGTTCGGTTTTTATTCTAAGAAAGTGGAACCGTGACAATTATGGGTCTAAGTCCAAAGATGCCTTAGCAGTTTTGATTCCAATTCCTAGTGGAACCGACCCACCGTCATCCCTAAATTTGAAGCTTATAAAAAGCTTAGTAAACATCCTTCATTATTTATAAAATAGTTTGAGATATATATATTCTATTTTTATTTAATGAGTGTTAGAAACTTAAGTGAAAGATTTAAATTACAATAAACCTAGTTCTCTTCTAATTCAAACAAATATAAATTCATTAAATTTTACCAGATGATTCTCATCTAATTTCAGGGCAATAAATAATAATAGAGATTGATATACATAATCAAAGAGGGACAATAATTGGAGCCGGTGGTACCAACTCTTGAATAGGTGAGCAGTGCCAACCACTTTCCTTGGTGTAGCTCACTCTGAAATGCTTCGGAATCCACGTTTCTCCTTGTGACTCTCTTTCTTTCAACAATTCTCTCTGCTTTTCCTCCACAGCTTTCTTTGCTTCTCTAGCTTTCTGCCAATCTCGGCTCAGTATCCCCTCGCTCACCTCACTCCACACCACTGCTGATTCGCTTCCCAATACTGCCTGAAGAAAATCAAGCTCATGTATGTTCAGGTAGAGAGGTACTTGTATATAAATATGTGTTCAATGCACCCCAACCATGCATGTTTGATTGGCTATATCTATAATAAACAAACTTCTATCTCTCACTTTTGATTTCAATGTATTTGATATTTTATTATTATTGTTATTTGTTAATTTAGGAAAGATTAATAATTTCTTTATCGAGAATATTAGAGATTAAATACTATAGCTAGATCCATATCCGTAAATTTAGGCTTTTATGTTAAGTGACTTCTCAACCAGAAATATACTAACTCGTGCTTTTGACATATTTCCTGAGGAATGTATAATAGAGACATATATGCATCAATGGTAGCTGACAAATTAATATACCTGAGGGTCCTTTACAATGGGAGCTTTCAGCCCACAAAGAACTTCTTTGGCGTTGAAGATAACAGTACATTTCCTATTCTTCATGTCCTTCACCGAAACAGTTCTGCAATTTCAAAATCGATATTAAAAGACAAAGAAGAATTAAATATATATATATATATGGGTTAGATGCAATAACATTTATATATATATAAATATAGGTTAGATTCAATAATATCACTTTTTTAACACAAATTTATATACAAATTGTGAGCCATTTGATCAATCTATTTTCAATCTTTGAGACTCGATCTAACATACATAATGAATGCATCTTGAGAACAACAATTGTTAATCAACCATTGAGAATTGATTGATTCAACGGTTCACAATTTGTGTAAAAAATGTGGTACCATAGAACTTGTCTCCATATATAAACAGCTAACTTTTTATGAATTTGAAATATAGTAACTTTGCAGAATTTTTAGAACACATGAGAAAAAATCAATACATATATATATATATAAAATAAGATCCTCGATAGAAAAGTACCTATCCCAGTGGCCATCGATCTCATAGAGAATCTTCATTGATGATGAGTCGTAGATTTTTCCTTTAATAGCTCTGTGGTTCCCTCTAAGCCCTAGAAAGGAATTGGTGCCGTAACAAAACTGAGCTTCCAGGCCAGTCTCCTGGCATTTGATTGTAACATTGCCAACCCATTCAGTCCCAGGCACTGGAAGAAATCTGATGGATAGCTTTGGAGAGTTCATTACATAAGTTTCTCCATGATTAAGGAGCTTCAACTCCCTTTTGCCATGCACCTCAGCTTCTACCGAAGTGCCACAGAACTTGGCTACGGGATGTTGGCACCATATCATTTCTATATTTTCCTTCTCATCAGTTGCATGGAGGGCAGTTACTGATGGGTGATGTGATACCTAAAAGTTAAATTGCTAATTACTAGTTACTTACCAATTAAATTACACTTTTTTCATTGCCGCTCGTTCAAAAAGAATTCTAAATAATGAATGCTAAAACTGAAAAATTTATAGTTATAATTTAATGTGTTACCAAAAATTTGTTGACCTAATCCATTTCTATTTCCCACTTATAATATCTATATGATAGAGAAGTCAAGTGTTTAACCCAAAAACTTAACTCAGCATGTGGGAAGGATCAATAGTTTCTTATAAATCCAAGACCTCTCCTTGTAATTATCTAATGTGTGACAACTCAATAATCCGCTTCTTAGATGAGACTCATGGTCATGGTTCGTGCACGACGAACCATCTCTATCCAATTCGAATCCTCATATTGATAATTCATGGGTTTGGTTTATATACCAGCACTAAATGAATTAGGCATTTATTAGATATTTAACCCAAAAAAGAATACATTAAGTCGAGTGGTAAATTCTCCTTATCATAAAGCCAAAACTTCCCTTTACAACTATTAATATAATGTGTGACAATATGTATAAAACACTAAATTAAAAGAATACATAGGTTAAAATTGAAAAATAAATTAGGAAGAGCAAAGCTTAAGTACCTGTTCTAGAAAAACATTGAGGTTTCCTAATGAAACATGATGAGTTTCTCCAAGAATAGGATTGTAAGGAGCTGTGCCGAAGATTAGAGGTCGTGATGTACTTATGCTCCAAGCTACGACGGATATAAACCTGTCTTGCGGGGTCTCCGATCTGTTGCAGTTGCTCAGTAAATCCTTGCTAAAGCAATACATTGACTCGCCAAAACATTGAAGGTGTGACTTTGGAACGTTGAAGATAGCAGGTAGCTGAAGTTGTCAAGAGAAAAGTCTCAGGTGAAATGGATTATCACATCATCTTTATATCTTTATCCAATAAAATTGCATCCTATGCTTATATATTAAATAATTCTCTCAAAGGCACCGTAAGTGTGTGATTGTTATTAATTAGATGAAACGGTTTTTGTCAAAAACAAACCCAAAAAAAATATATTTTTTAATCATTTTAATTAGTCATCTAATTAAGCATAGGTTAAGATTTTTGCTTCTTAATTAGATATTTCTTTCTAAGTAAATTCTCAGATAAAAAGAGAATAGTATATCATTATTGAGAATAGTATATCATTATTCAAACAAGTTATTGCACTTGTCTATCCAAATAATATAGATGATAAAGTGAAAATGATTAATTATATTAATCTTAATTTAAACTTGAACAATATTAAGGGAAACACCGTTATAAAAAATGATAAGAGTGACACCTACATAAGGTTATATAATAAAATTTATCTTTCAATATATATATATATTGTATAAATACCAAGTGTATAAATTTTTTATATAAGTTTTAAATTTAATAACTTTTATCTACAAGTTTTACTAATTCTATAAACCTTTCAAATGCTTTTATTTTTTAGCATTTTAAAGGTTTATGAACTTTATAGATTTTACAATTTTCTATAGTTTAATAATTGATAAAGGTTTCATAAGTTTTTTTAATAATATTTATTATGTTTAAAGTGAATTAATTTAACATATTATATCGAATTTTAAAAATTGAAAATGTTGAGGTAATGCCACATCGTTGTGAAAGTAGCTGGTGGCTAGTTTATGAGTGTTGAATGAAATCCTCACCCCTTGAGCTAGCTTTTAGGGAAGAGAATGCCTCATACCATCCATCACTTATGTCAAAGCTAAGTTTAGCCCACAGGTCTCAATCCAATTCAGAAGAAACGAGTCGATAGTTATCCGACTCAAGGCATGATGTGTGATGGGGGAGAACCCAATCCGAAAAAAACAGCCCGTGTCAATAGTTATCCGACTCAAGGCCTAACGTGTGATGGGGGAGATTATTGAAGTAATTCTACATCAATTTTGGAAGGGGCTAATGGTCTCTTTATAAGAGTGAGGAAAATTTTGACCCCTTGAGCTAGCTTTTGGGGCTAAGAAAGCCTAGCACCACCTGACACTGGTATCATAGCTAAGGTTAACCAACAAGTCTCAGTCCAATACAAGAAAAATGAGTCCATCTGACTCAAGACCCAATGTAATATGGGAGATTATTGTTGCGGTAATCCTACATTGGTTTTATGGGAGATTATTGTTAAGGTAATCCTACATTGGTTGTAGCTAGAGGTGGAATCGGGCCGGGTTGGGGGTGGGGATGCCATCCCCATCCCCGTCCCCAATTAAAATATCAATCCCCATCCCCTGTTAATCCCTAATTTTTTAAAGCGGGGATGGGGATGGGAAATCCCCAAAGCCAAAACGCATCCCCATCCCCATCCCCAACCCCATTTACTTGTTAAAAATTTATACTTTGAAATAAAACATATTTTAAATTACAACTATAAATCTTAAACAACATACCTACAAATAAATTTTAATAAATCTTTAGACAATCAACATCCTTAAAATAAATCTTTAGGCAAACAAAGGTGGGCTAGCTTGGGCTTGGGTTTTATTAAAGTAGACGGGACATTAAGTTTTATAAGAGGAAAGATAACAAGGGTTTAAATATTAGATTACTAAAAATATATATATATATTATTTTATTTTAATTTCGAGGAGCGGGCCGGGCTGGGCTTGGAGTATAATCCCCATCCCCATCCCCATCTAATTTCGGGTAAAGTTTTTATCCTCATCCCCACCCCATTCCCCATTTTTAGGTTCCCATCCCCGGCCCAAACGGGTTGGGGAATTGTGGGGCTCCATCCCCATGGGGATTGGTTCCACCTCTAGTTGTAGCAAGGATCGCTGGTTCATTTAAAGTATACCATCCAATAAAAATATTTATTGATCCAACAGTTCATAATTTTAGTAAAACTATTTACACTAATAATATCATTGTCTCAGGCCCAATTTATTGGTCCAATAGTTCATAATTTTAGTAAAACTATTTCTACTAATAATATCTAACCAATGGTCTCAAGCCTTCACAAACGGTGCTGTAGCTATCCCAAATCGTAATTGTGGGATAAAAAATAAATAATTTTAATTTGCAAAAATTATTTAAGAATGAATAATCTAAACCTTAAAATTAGTTGACTTGCCTGGAAACGAGTAAGATCTTCTCCTCGTCCAACGTTATTAAATAGACTTAAAATTCGTTGTAGAAGATTAGGAGCTCTGTATTCCGCATTTGATTCGCCCTCTAATGATAATGGTTTTGTAAGAACAATCTTTTTCTCTTCATTTCCTTCCTTAACCTGCACCACACCGAGAATATAAAGTTGATATAATATACTGTAACAATATTCAACTTATATAATATTATTTTATAAATTTATGATATTTAATTAATATTAGATTGGTTATGTTAAATGATTTTGTAATATAGAAAAGTCTGAACGTGTGCTCTTACAACACATGTTAATAGTGATGGAGTCAAAAAATAATTTGTCGGAGGCAAAGAAAAAGAATGGGTGAAAGTATATATAATTAAAAAATTAATTTTTAGAAATGAAAGAGAAGTAAAGATGATTAATAAGTTGTTTTTGTTTTTATACCTTTCTTGGTTTTGTAGAATTTATCTCATGAGCTAGAAAAAAATAGCGAGAGAAAGCAAATTCTATGGATATAAAAATATAAAAACGAAAACATAGAAAGGAGCATTTTGTAAAAATCTCAAAATTTATAGAAGTTATTAACATCTTTTCGGAAGGGGCTCAAGTAGGATGTGTTTTTTTATGAATTCAGTGTTTTTGTTTTCAATTGAATTTATGAATATGTGGTTGATTTTGAATTATTTTGAATTTTGAAAAGAATAAGTGATTGAGATTAAATGTAAATTGTATTGAAAAATGTGCAGCACAGAAAACAGGATTTGGATTCATAAAAGAACAGAGCCTACGGTATTCGAGGGCAAAATTTGTCATTGCTTATTTAATCATGTGTTTGGTTATAAATTTTGTCTTCTTGTTCGTATAATTTCGTTTTAAAAGAATATGAAAGATATGTTTATACATTTTTTTAAATATAATAAACATAGAAAATGTGTTAGTTACGTATATTTTATATTTTTGTTTAAAAATTATTATTGATAAAAATAATAAATATAAATATTTTTAAATATCACAAAAGAAGCACTTGGTATGCTTTTATGTTAAAACAAGTAACCGGCGGTTAATGCACATTTCCTAAGAAACTCGCATCAAAACAGAAACGTGCAAAACAACCAAATGGTGATGTAATGATCAGAATTTAATTCAATAAAGTAACCATTTAAAAAATGATGAAATGAACACCCTTTTATTTTGTCTTGCTAACAAAGATAAATTCTTTCCACACGCCAGCTGAATATATATTATAATGAAATGAAAGTATTAAGTATTGACCAAAATAAATTTACTTTTAAAAAGCTCATAAAATACATAAGCAAAGATTGATTTACCAACTAAAGCAACATGTATAATATATATCCTAGTCAAAAAAAAAATCTAATTGAATTATGGAGAGAGTGTAGGCTACTTTATTAGTTTATAATCTAAAACGAATCTACGAAAATAAAGATATAAAAATAAAAGATGCAATTAGAGGGGGCCGGCCACACCTTTTAGCTAGCACTTTTAAAATTATTGTGTGTGTTTTCTATATGGAGTTTGAATTAGAGCAATTCTTATATTGTTTAAATATTTTTGTTTGATTTTTTAATCTTAGATTAATTATCAAATAATTTCATCCCAATAGAAATAGTCAAAAATTTTAATTACAAAAAAATTAATTGTACAATTTATTTATAATTTATTTGTAACAATCTAATAATTTTCAAACATTAGATCTATTCTTCATTTATATGGTTGTTCTTTAAAATGCCAAAAATTAAAAAAAAATAATTAATAATAGGAGATGTGTTTAGAATTATTGATTTGATATTTGAGATATTTCAATCTATTTAGACATTAAAATTAAAAAATCATTAAAATTTTACTCTTATCATATGTATTTAATGATTTGATTTTTCTATGTTCATTTATTTAAAAAGAAAAATTGTAACACATCATTTAGACACAAAATATTTTATACAAATTTTATAGCTTATTTATTGTGTAGTCATCCTGACAGCTGTTCGTACGAAAAGTTGGATATGCAAATAATGCAATTCAATAATTACCGGCAATAAATGATTACACAGTTGGCGGTGAGTAAGACTAATAAATGTACTACTAGTTAAGAATAATATTCTCTGGAAACTTTTCAAAATTAGTTTTTTTTATAAAAAAAAAATCCTAAAATGTACTTATGAGACATCCAATTATCAATAACACATGATTTTCATATAATAAATAATATTAACTTTCTCTAAATAATCAATTATTACGAGAATAATTCCTTTTATTAATAATTTTTTAAAAATAATTAGAAGAAAATATAAGTTATTTTTTGCCACATATTTGAATTGAGTTCTTCTTTTTCTTTAAATGTTCTCCTGACATACCAAATGTTCCTTCTGACATACGTTAGTTTGACTCTGGCCAAATCAATCTCAACCAAATAAATGATAAACTATTTAAATACCAATTTGAAATTTCTAATTTCGTAAAGTTTAATATTACAATTATATAATTTCACCACATCTTAAACACAAAATTTTATTAATTTCAAAAGTGGCAAACAATTAGGAATGTCGGTTATAAATTTTATGCTCTTTTTCAAAAATAATTTTTATATGAATTATTTGAATTATGATACTTAATATTTCAGAAATGTATATGCTTTTCGGTAATAAATTTTAAAACTAATATTTTAACTTTTGATGCATCAAAGATATACGGAACAAACAAGAGAAAAATGATTTTTGAAAATATAAACGAACAAATAGATAGAGAGATCTCTTAAATCAAGTACCCATCATTAATTTTGTTGTAATTAAAAATAAAGAACAAAACTACCCATTAGATAACCCATCTAGTTAATAAAAAAAATTAAATGTGAAATTGCCTCTAAATTGTTCTCTAAAGTTTCATACCTTTTTTTTTCCAGGAAAATCATTCTTAAAACTCAAACTAATAGAGAGATCACTTCAAAATGATCGACTGAACATGTCTTAATATGTTAAATGTGTTTTTATTTTTTAGTAGTGCTATACACTTATAGCTTGTATAGAATCCAAAATCTATAATCTGATGTGGTAGTCAGTATGGTAAAATCCTATTAGAGATGTAACTTTCCTCATTCTTTTTTGTTTTCTCCTTCTCAGTGAATTTTTTTCATGTAGACTACCAGATCAGATTGTAAAGTTTGAATTATATGTAAGTTGTAAGTCTAACTTAACTGTTCATTTTTTGTCAAATACTCACTCACTTATATTGATCATCTAAAGAATTATTAAAGATATAAGGTGATTTTATTGATTTGAATGTGTATTTTATTATACTTTTCATATACTAGCCACCACATGAGTTTAAAAGCGCAGTTTAATATAAACTCAAAGAGGTAATAATTAAATACAAAAAAAAAGATTAAATACAAGTTACAAAATTATAAATTTAAAATCTGGGTTTTAATCTGTATCTAGGTCTTTCCTTACATATTAATTGACTTTAATCAATTTTCACCAACAGAAAATCTAACTAATTTAATAAATAAATTTCTTTATTTTTTAAAGATTAGATTGTAAGAATATTGATCAAATATATTAGATTTCAGCTGACGTCCTTAAAATTTTGTCTAGCCAACCTTTGGCGCATGCTTTATTATTAAGAAACCTCATCGGGGTTGTTAAAAATTACCCAATATTGTTCAATTAATAAATTTGTCACCTATACATATATTACAAATATATTAAATTTGTTTTTCATAATTCAATTTGAAATATTAACTCATTTTTTTTAATATTTAAAGAATGTTTAATTGTAACCGCTGAAAGACAAGTTATTGTTCCTTAAACGATAAAGAAATACAAGAAGAAGACAAAAGAATCCAATGCCACCTTCCCCAAATCATTTTCAAAACAAAATATTGCCCCTCAAAACCCACTTCCATTGGTTGCCGGAAAACGACTGAACAACCAACTTTATACAACAATTGACACCCAGCAACCACTTGAAATATTCATCTTTTGCAAATTAAACATGAAAAGCTACTTATGCACACAATTCTTTAATAGACAAAACATTGGTAAACCCAGGTCCGGAAATTGTTAAAAGTTCATATAGAGAATGATTGTTGATAAAGAAGAAGAATTTATAAATATATAAAAGAGAAGAGCTAGAGGGAGATGAATACATACCATTTCAAGAGAAGGGGCCGATATATAATAGACTGCTGCTTGCTAGCTAGCTGCTGCAGATGGAAAAGGACTCCCGAAGAAGCGCTTTCTGCAAACTCTGCTTAGAGTGATCTCTATCGATAGTCTCTATGGAAATATTGCTGGGTCGTTTGTTTGCTCCTGGTGGTGCTATCTTCCTGTTACTGTAATCGATAGACTTTTCATGTATATCGTTCGGTATTTATATACAAGAGCTTTAACTTATACTAAGCAACAAAAAAAATAAAATATAAGGAGTCGGCATGGATTGAGTAAGTTTATTATTATTATAACTCTTTTTGTTAAATACAAGTTTCCATTTGAGGTCAATACAGCGAAAGTAACCTACTCTCCGGGGTTTGTAACCAGAATTTCTTATTTGGGTTGGCTGAAAAATTATAAAAAAAATGGTGAACTTTAATGAGGAGGTTTTAGTAATTTAAAGAAAAATGATACATCTAACCAGGAAAATGAAAATATAAATCATGTGCTAAAAAATAATTAAAATTGTATTGTAGGAAAATGAAAGTAAACGTAATTAGAAAATAAGATAAAACATTATCAAAGTTCTCTTATACGATGCTTCAAAGTGTATAAATTATCTATTATTGAATTTCAGTTAATATTTTAATTTCTTTCTTATCTAATAAGAATTCTTTTTTAATATGGATAAAGTGAAAAAAATTAATTTTATGTATTAATTTCTTTATAATAAAAATTAAATAAAAATAGACAAATATTATTTTGATAAAGATTAATCAAAAGATGAGATAAAATCGCTTTTGATAACTCTTTTAAGAAGACTAAATTCAAATAAATCTAATATGTATAGAAAATCATAATGTTATTTTTAAGATATCAAAATGGATAAATTTGGAAAAAAAAATTATATATAAATGAAAAAATTTCACCAATAACCTAAGGTTTGGCCTAATGACCGACCGACACAAATGACTTCACTTTTTTTTTTTTTTTTAAGTATTAAAAAATGACCCCACATATGGGAAATAACTTCAAATTACTGATGTTAAATAACTGTGTTAAAATAGATTGAAATCACTTTAATACCCTTTGAATAAATTTTTTAAAATTAGAGTGACAGCAATTCAAACCTAGTTCTTTAACATATGCATCTTCGTACGTTGCCACTTGACCAACTCTATTTTACATCGAACATTTAAGATTTTTAAATTTAAAAAAAAAAAAGGGTAATCTGTGCAACAACTCCGATTTATTATTTTAATTTTAATTTTCAGAGACACCGCATTTTGGTTGTGACGCAGGCAGATCCAACTCTGTTTCACTTTTCCCTTCCTTCTCTCAGTCACACTCTCGTCTATGTCTCCCAAGCCGTATCAAATCCAAAAACACAACACATAAATCCAAAAACAAAAGCATATACGAGAAAAGTCTCCAATCCGTAATTACACTCCAAAGCCCCTCACCCTGTCAAATATTTCACTTTCAAAGGTGAAAACAAGACCAAAGAAGAGTCTTCCACTGGTCATCTCTTGGTCTCCACATCCACCATAGATGCTTGTGTTTTGGTTATTGTTCGATACTGAGATCTTGATTTCTTGTATGATTTGGGCTGCAGCAAAGTTCGAGTTTTAGCAACTGGGTTTGGAGTATTAATTTCTATATAACTCGTAATTACTGAACATATAAAACTTGACTTGAATTATTTTATTTGAGTATGAATTTTACAATATATATGAAATTGTATGAATTAAAATAATAATTTTCCATCTCGATTTTCAAACAGAACCTTTATTTTTGGTTTTAGAAAGATTTGTTGGTCTATTTCTTTGAGCAGTTTTCATAGGAAGGTGGGTCATTTGAGGGGAGAAAGTGATTCTTTTTTTTTTTTTTTTTTAGCTTGAGCTTAAGTGCAAGAGGCTGCAATCGGAAGATAAACAATGGGTGTGATGTCGCGATGTGTGGCAATGGTTTTGATGGTGGTGGAGGAGGATGGGGAGGTGGAGGTGGACACGAAAGAGGAGGAGGTGGTGGAGACGGAGGATGGGTGGTGGTGCAAAGGGTAGTTTCGCGATGGGTGGCGGTGCGGTGAATGGTCGGTGTGCAGTGGGGGTAGTTCTGCAATGGGAGGGACTGTTAGGTAATTTTAGTGGGGTGTTTATGGAAACTTTACAACTTAGGTGTTTTTATCCGATGTTTAATTGGACATATTGAAATTTGAATGATTTTATTTATTTTGATAATAATTTATTGATTGGCCTTTATAGTTATAAACCTAACGAATAATTTAACAACAGAGTCATTTTTACGTATTTTTTAAAAGATAAAATCATTTGTGTCATTTGACTAAATCTAAAGGTTATTAATAAAATTTTTCTATAAAATTTATTCTAAAACGTGGGGTGGCTATTTAATAAAAATTAAGCTAAACTTTGAAATTATCTAATATTGGTGTACTAATAAATTTTGTATTCGGTTGAACTTAGGCAACTTGCAATTATTTTTAAAAAAATTTGACTGGGTTTTAGCCTAATGTCACGCCCCGCGTGACACGCACATGGTTTTGCGTCAAGTTTGCACTGAAGCACGCCAAGGATTGGGATTTTGGGCAAGTGTTATGGTGATTTGGGATCCTTGTGTCAAGGAGGATTCAATGGCGCAAAGAATGAGCGTGACGTTCCGGAATTTTCTAGAAAGTTCCAAGATATTCTAGAATGTTTCGGACACTTCTAGAATACTCCGGAAGGCTTTAGAAGCATGTGGAAGACTCTAGAAGGCCCTAGAAGATTATGGAAGTTCATAGAAGGATGTGGAATCCTACGAAAGGTTCCGAAAGCAAGTAGAAATATCTAGTATCTAGGGTTCTCTAGAGATGTCTAGATTAGTATAGAGTGGTCTAGTGTGATCTAGGCATGTATGGATGTCTCTAGAGTTACTTGGCCAACAAGTAAGCTTGTAAATATCTGGGAAGGGTCTAGAATAAGAATGTTCTAGGTACTTGGTTAGCCAATAAGGTTGTGAAATGTGGCGCAATGTTAGCCACACGTTGAGGAGGTGCTTGCCTATAAATAGGGGTGAGCACTCATTTGTAAAACAAGTCATGGGATTTATGCTAGACTCAAGTGTTCAAGAGTCTTGCAAGACTTGTAAACTACCTTGTGTATAGTGAACATTTCCTCACCCAAATCTCTCGTGTCCTTGTTCTCTTTCGCTTGAACCTCTCTTAAAGCGGAATAAGACTTACTTAGGTGCACTTTGGAGTGAGTTAGCGCCTAAGGCCGCACGGTCTCCGCTTGTGAAACAATAAGGCCGTGACACTAACCTTACTCCTAGCTGCTGTCTGCCCCTACTGGATAGTTTTTCTCATCTTTATTGCTGTACTAATAAATTTTGTACTCCATTGTGCTCGGGAAACTTGCAAGTTCTTTTTATTCAAGTTCGGTTGGGTTTGGCCAAGCGCAATCCCTAGCTACTTCCACGCTTGCTAGATAGTTTTCCTCATCTTCATTGGTGTATTAATAAATTTTGTATTCTGTTGAACTTAGAAAACTTGCAATTTTCTTAAAAAATTAGTTTTTTTAATATTAAAAGCTTTTTTCATTTTATTTCAGGTTATTTGGTTGTCATATAAGAAAAACTTATGGATGATTAAAAAAACTATTTTATATCTTTTAGAAGAAACTCAATATTAAAGTTCTTGAAAAAAAATCTCTTGTTGAGTTTTTTTAAAATTTAAAATTATCAAATATCAAATATAACATTACAATATTTTAAAAAATTGACGGTATTCCTTTCTTCCCAATCAATTCTTTTTGGTAATTTAATATTAATGAGTGCTCGTACATTAATTTAATCAAATAACCAATAATTTTTTTTTATAACAACTTTATTTTTTATTATTATCATTATCATTGTTATTATTGTTGCTAGGACTAGGCCGTCATGTGACATGCTCATTTGGCCATTTTTGAGAAAAACAAGAAAACAGAACCAATTTGTTGTTTTTGAATGTTTCCTATTTTGATTATTTTCTATTTAACTGTCTACAGTTTGAAAAGTTGTTACTAACCTTATTTCTAGAATTGATTTTCAAATTAGAAAAGTTGTTTATTTAACTAAACTTTAGGAAAGATTTATTATCTTATTTTGATATTGAATATTATAAAGGTTTAAGAAGTTGATTCACTAGAGTAAGAGTTCTTAGAGCGAACGTAGGTTACAGAGAAAGGTAAGTCAATGAGAGAGGGGTTATCTATTACTATAAGTTCAAGTAATTTGTACCTAAATAAGTTAATGAATTGCACCTTAATTACCCATAGGCATACGTTGATTTATAGCCGAGTTATGTAAAAGTTATTTTACTTAATTGCATACTTATATATCTGGCATAAGTACAGCCATGGCTGTTTATTCTTCTTCTTACGACGCCATTTCCAATAATAGAGCAGTCGGCCAATACCTTTTTGGTCTACTTTGATGGAAAACATAATAAATCACAATAAAGAAATTATAAACGTACATTTCCAGGATTACTTTAGCATATTCGGAAATCAACAATTCCTGTTTTACTTCATGGGTAGTTAAATCTTACCAATGATACAACATTTGTTTATAGCTTTTTTTTTGAAAAAAAAATGTTTTGTGCGCCTTAATGTTAGCCAAGAAAACAAAAATTCGAGTCTAATGTGAGAGATATATTATATACCATGTTTCAACTAGACCTAGCAACGGGTCATGTTATAATGATTTTATGTCGTTTCGTATTCGTGTCATGTTAAATAATCTTAATTCAAATCGATTAGTTAACTAATTGGATCTAAGTCTTAGAACTCAAAACTGATTATTAACTTAATGTGTTACCCGAATCTAACCCATTTAACTCGTTTTTTATTTTCAAGTTAAACAATAATATATGTAACCTGATTTGTATATTCAAAACATAAAATATAACTAATAGTTATAAATTTAATATCTAACAAATATTTTGAAATCATTTGAAATATGTAAATTTAACATAATACAAAAACATAAACAAAGTTTTGTATCCAACATCATTTAAAGGTCCATCTAAAATGTATTTAAGATAAACAAATAAAATATTTCAATATTAAATGATTTATGAAAATAAAATAAGACATTCTATAAGCTTCTTCCTTGTATCCCGTATAAAAATGTCATACCCGTACACACACACCTAAGAAAAATATGAAAAAACTGTATTAGCATAATTTTAATTAGGTTAAACATAGTTATAAATTAGTATTTGTAATAATTTGTTACATTTGATTATATTTTTTTATGTATCACAAATAAATTTACTAAATTATCTTTAATATTCAAGTTAAACGGGTGAAACGGTTTTTTATAGGATAAACCCAAACATAGTCCATTATCAAATGGGTTTTATCGTGTTAGTTTATTAACGATCCGATCAGATAATATTATATCCAAAACACGTATTTACTAAATAGATTTGTGTCGTATCAACGGGTCACATTGAATTTGACAAGCATAGTTTAAACAATACATACATACATACATACATACATACATACATACATATATATATATATCATAAAATTATATTAAATAAATTGTATAAATAATTTGCCTTCTCGATTGAAATCTTTCTCAACATTTCTGACTTGATAAATCTTCATATATGAAAAATCTGGGTGAATTTCTACACTCCCAAGAGGGAATAGACCATGTTGAGTGAGGATCTTGACCTGATACTCCATCATCTGTTGATGATGAGACTGTTCCAGACATTGGTTTGTCATCAAAACTGGAACTTCAGGAGGAAGGAATTCCACTTGATTTATTGAAGAAGTAGCAGGATCTATGGATTAAATTAGATCCGTCCTATTCTTTTGACCCGTTAGAAAATCTAAAAACCATATTCTGTCCACCTTTGCAGCCAATAGCCATTCTGAGTTCCTCATGAAATGTTCAAACCCTCTTTGGAAAAACTCAGAATTCTTCATTTCTCTTCCTTTCAAAAGGAATGAAGATGTTAGCCCTATAAAAGCTAGCCACAAAGGAATGAGTCTTGAACATTACAAAATTTCTGGGTTCAACCTTGCCAGATAAAGACCTTGTTATATGCTTTGATCTTTTAGCCCAGTTTTTTACAAAAAGAGTCCTCATTAAACCTGATGGGCTTAGGTACAAAAACTATTTTCATCCCTGGGTTAAATTAGATCCATTCTATTCTTTTGACATATTAGAAAATCTAAAGACCCATATTCTGTCCACCTCCGCAGCCAATAGCCATTCTGAGTTCATCATGAAATGTTCAAACCCTCTTTGGAAAAACTCAGAATTATTCATTTCTCTTCCTTTCAAAAAGAATGAAGATGTTAGCCCAACAAAAGCTAGTCACAGAGGAATGAGTCCTGAATAATACAATCTTGCCATCCAAGAACTAGATCAATTGCAAGGTCAAGGTTTAATCGAACGTACAAAATCTATATGGGCTTGTGAAGCTTTCTATGTCACCAAAAAGCCTGAACAACTTAGAGAAAAATTGAGACTAGTGGTTGATTTCCGCCCTCTCAATATCTTCTTAGCTGACAACAAATTACCAATTCTCAACACCCATACTTTCTTTGCCAACCTTGCTAAAGCTCGTGTTTTCACCAAAATAGATCTTAAAGCAGGATTTTGGCAACTGGGAATCCAAAAAGATGAAAGATTCAAAACGGGATTCTGTATCCCAAATCATCATTTCCAGTGGACTGTTATACCTTTTGGGTTAAAAACAGCTCCTTCTATTTTTTAAAAGGCCATGATCAAAATCTTTCAACCTTTCATGCCACATATGTTGATCTGTATCGATGATCTCCTGTTGTACTCGCCAACAAAAGAAGAGCATTTGAAGCTGCTACGGCAGATGAATTCCATCCTTCTTCAATATGGTATCATGATCTCCCCCAAGAAATGTAATTTTGTGGTACCATAAGTTGATTTCCTCATAATGATAATTTCAAAAGGTATCGCCCTCAGCCTCACATTGGAAAACAATTGCTAAATTTTCCTGATGAAAATCTTTCCAAACAACATATTCAACAAGTACTAGGTATCATTAACTTCATGGCAGAATTCATTCCTAAACTCTCAATGGTAATTCGTCCTCGTCAGCTCATGCTCAAGAAAAATGCTCCTTCTTGGGGACCAGAAAGTCCGCGAAAGATTTTATCTCATTGGAGGATTGGATGATCCTAATCTCAAACATGTCTATCTCAATCAAATTCCAGATCCTCTCGGAGGCCATAACTTTTATATTTGCTACAATTATATTATTCATAAATAGACTAGACAATCTTTGAGTACGTTTGGGGAGCAACAGCTTTTGGATTCTGCTACTATTTACAGCTATTTTAATTTTTAGTGAACACTTTGAAAACTGATTGTTAAAAAAAATGCTACTTGAATAATTTATTTTTGTATTAAATTACAAAAGTAGGTAGATGACAATTTTTAAAAATCAGATTTTGAAAAGCTAAAATTTGGATAGACCAAAAGACCAAAATTATTCTTATAATTTAACATAAATATAAAAATACCCTTATTTATTAAAATTCGAAAATTATTAATTAGTTGATATATTATAAGTTAAAAACAATTCATTTTTTTTAAATTAAAAACAATATTAGAGTTATAGCTGCTCCAACCATTGTCCCCGTTTCTGACTGCCATCCTCCTATAGCGGGCAAGTGGCCGGAACTTTAACCTTCCAATCTCATTTATTCCTATTATCGATGACAGAGACGTTGACAAATCAAAGAAGAGAGGCTTCAAGCGACGCTCGGGGAGGTGGCAGTGTCATTCCACTTGCTGACAGACAAGAGGACAGTGGCCAGTAATGGCTGTGCTCCAGTGACTTTATTATTTTTTTCTATTTTACTTTGTTACTATTAAAATAATAAATAATTATATTTATTTTATTAAATATTATAATTTTAAATTTAAATTTAAATAATAAACAAATAAATATAAAGTTATTTTTAATTTTATAATAATTTATTAATTATTACATAAATTTTAATTTTAATAATATTTCATTAAAAAAATGTATATCTTTGTATTTTTAACTAAAAATTAGCTTCTAAAAAGTAAGTTTATCAAACACATATTCATAAGTTTTGGATAGCGCAAAAATTTTAAAAAGCTACCAAACACCCAAAACTTTTTGAAACAGCAGATCTAATGGTAGATTTTTCGTATTGTAATTTCTCACAGCACAGCAATCCCAAACACACCGTTTATTTCCTTTATTTTAACTAATTAAATATATTATTTTAAAAAGAAGTATGATAATGTGGATTTATTTACCTTTCGTCTATTCAAATGTTATTTTGATTAATAAAAAGGATAAATATATAAAGATTTAATTAAGATGTTTGTACCATATATCCATTTTTATTAATTATTTTATGTATAATTTAAATTATACTTTTGTTTTATTGTTTAGTTTGAGAACTTGTAATTAATTTAAAAAGTAGTGTCTCTACACTCTTTTGAAAATATATGTGAGTGTACTATTTGATAAATATTTATTTAGTTTATATCCACTTCTAAGATTTAAAAGAAAGACAAATTCTAAATTCTTGATGATTAATTAATTAATTTAAAAAATTAAAATATTTTTGTTTTCTTAGTAAGAAGTTATATTTCCATGGCTAGCCCCCAAGATCTTGTTAAGCGAATATCAAAGACTTTTTAAGCGTTTGACAAATACAAGAGATATCTTGTCATAATTATATAGATTAATTTTATGGTTGATATTGATGTAAAACTTGAACCTAAAGATAGGATACTCTTGATGATGTTCAGGGACTTTCGTGAAATATTAGATGAAAATGAAAGTAATCTTCGTTTATCCTCCAAAACCTAAGAATTTATAGACGCCCTGAGGTTTGATTGAACTAAATAGCAACATGAAAATATCACAAACTTAACACCAATACCCTTTACGTTTAACCATCATTAATCAAACCTAAACACTATAAGGGGGTATTATGGACGTTACATTTTTGAAACAAGAAAAAAGAAAGATCTTTCTTTCTTTTCTCTTTTATTCTGTTAATTTCCATCTCCCTTTATTTGTTTCTTCATTGTTAATTATTATTGTTGTTGTTGTTTGCATTTCTTATTTCAGTAATTTTTGTTGACGAAGGCGACAGTTATGCGTGGACTGATGTCGGGTTTGTGTGATTTTCTTGATCGGAAGACTTTTTATTATATTTACTATAAGGGCCACATTAAATCCATAAACACTTATAAATTACATTATAAAAATTAGCTTAGCACAGATCCAATAATATTTAATTAAGATATAATGACAATTTATCCCCAAGGTTTTGCGAAAAAGACCGACCATCTCTCACTTTTCTGAAATTAAGATTTGCCCCGGAGATTTCTCTTCGGTGTTAGATTTAACAGAAAATTACTGATACGAGGGCAACATCATAATTTCCTAAAAATTGGAGCATCAATATATAATTAAAATTAAACTAATAAATTAAATTATATAACTATATTCTTTTAAATAAAAAAACACAATATAATCAAACCCAAAGATCAGCACCCATTTACCCAAAAAGAATATCCAGAAAAATCATTTGAACCAATTACAACCCCAAATTAGATACCTGCATCAGCTCACTATATCAAACCATCACCACCATGTGGGTTGACTTCACCACATCACAACGAGACTCTCCTCCATCAACATCATCGTCTCAATCACAAACCCACTCCAAAAAATAAAATTAAATTAAATAATTCAAGTTAAACAAAAAATCAACTACCCAAACATTAAAATCAAATTATTACAATAATTGACTGCCCAAAAAAATAAACTATTATTGGACCAAACCGCCCCTCTCTCCAACCATCACCACCACCACCACCATTGAAGCCCAAAAATACTCTCGTTTTCCTACGCTGTTTGTGTGTGAAGAAGAGAGATTGGTGATCAGATGAGGTTGGTTGCGAGATGGGTGATATGAGGTGTGAGGGAGCTCGGTTTGACCGAGGGAAGGAAAATCGATGAGAGATGGAGGAGAAGTAGATCGGATAGAGAGATCTTGTGAGAGCGAGAGAAGAGAGATCGGGTGGAGGTGAGAGGAGAAAGAGAAGTGATGGCGGCGATGCAGACAGTGACCAGAAAGCGATGGTGTGAGTGGGTGTTCTCGGTTTGGGTGAGTGGAGCTCAGTGAAATGGTGAAGGAGAGGCGGTAATCGGAGAGAAAGAAGTGGTGGAGGAAGACGCAACCGGAGATGGCAGTGGTGGGGGGAGTAACAGCGATGGAGAGGCGGAGATTGTGGCTGGAGAAGTGAAGGGTATTTCTATGTTTTTCATTTTTTGACAGTGAGGGCAATTCGGTCAACTTGATAATTTTGTAAGGATATTATTGTCAACATATTTATTTTTATTATTCTATATTATAAAGGAAAATTTAAAAAAATAGACATAATTAAGGACAAATTTGAACACATCCGGACAAATTTTTATGTAATAGATACTTTCTTGAAAAACGACTAAAATATCTTTTGAAACTCAAACTAAAAAAAAAGACACGTTTTATCATGACGAAGAAGATACTCGATATGTCGAGTCATGTCGGATGTTTCAATCGATATTCGACATCATCGTTGGTGTTCACTTGATATTAGACATAACGTGTCAAGTCTTATCTGATATACGTTATATCGAGTGTCGGTCCATGCATCTGATAAGACTCAACACGTTATGTCTAGTGTCGGTTCGTGCATCCGATAAGACTCAACACATTATTTCTAGTGTCGAGTGAACACCGACGATGATGTCGAATGTCGGTTGAAGCATTCAACAAGACTCGACACATCGAGTGTCTTCTTCGTCACTACGAAACACTTCGATTTTCACTATTTTTACACACATCAAACCAAAAAAATTAACCAAATAACACTTCATTTAACCCCATAAACACAGAAAAAATACAAAATACAAACCTAAACTCAAATCCTCAAATTCAAAATCCCTAAAATCTACCCCAAATCCCTAAACATAGAATAAGTTTCTCGTTCCTCTTGCTGCGTTTTCGACGGTGTCGAGAGGTATTGAAAGCTAAACAACAACATACGGTTATGAAAATAGGAAACGGTTATGGATGTAGTAAGAGGTAAGTGAAGGAAAGAGGGAAATAAAGAGTTTAGGAATAAATTGAATTTTAAAGAGTATTTGAGTCTTTTTGCAAGAAAATGTCTATAGCATAAAAATTTTTGAGGATGTATTCAAATTTCATTAAGGGTTCCTAATTATGTCCATTTTTTTAATTTTTCCTATTATAAAGGCTGATTGACTAGGATTGAAAAATATATATGGTTTAAGTATTTAATAATAGGGATATTTTCGTCTATTTAATCACTGTCATTGGTAGGTTTTGGTAGAAATTTATACTCTATTTATTTATGAATTTAAATCTTATTTTTTTTTTGCATATATTCTAACGTAATTTACACTCAATCTCAATCACATATCTTTTATTAAAAATTTAAAATTAATTATATATTTTTAAATTTAATTAAAAATAAAAATATTATATTCATAAAAGAACACGTGAAAGACAAAATCATTTTACTGCCAAACCTCAAAGGGACAAAGTGTCATTATCCCTTTAATTAATAAATGATTCGTTAGATAAATTTTTAGTTCTTGTATATGCTGTAAAAAAAATTTGTACGGAAAATACACAAGTTATGAGGTGTTAACACGTGTCTTTTTTAGAATTGAAAAGAAAATTATATTAATATCCTTGCTGGTGCCTGGTGGCAATATTGGATTGGTGGATCTCAGTATATATACTACAAGTCGAGGGACTTCCACTTGACAAGCTCAATCATTTTAACATGATATTGCAGAAATTATTTTTCAGTTAGGGTATTTTTGTCTTTTCATAATCCTTCTGTTAATTCACAATTTTAATAAAAAGTTGTCATCTTCAAGGGAATCAGTATTAAAAGCCCTACTTGAATGAATTATAATAAAAGTTTTAATTTCAGATACTATCTTGTTATAAAATCTAGTTCTACAAATTTTTTGAATAAGTCCAAAAAAAGGGATCCTTAGTTATAAAAACTTTGAGGTTGACATCCTACCTAATTAAAACTTAAGGGTGACAAAAATGTGTCATATCAATAAGCTCAAATAAATTGGAATACCAACATAACAATAGAAATTTACAATGATTTGGGATACGAGTTCTAGGAAATATACGAGTTTAGGGGCTCCTTAAAAAAAGCATATTTCTTGTGAATTTTATTGCACGAATCTCAAACCTAAATATAGGTTTGCAATGAAAGTGATGTTAATATGATGAAAAATACTTATCGTTTGGTCAACTCTTGATAATTGGATGGTATCAACTTTGGTGGATGGCTGAATGGATATAAGTTATTGCGGGATTGGATTTGTATTGATGATGGTTGTTGGTAGTCGTGGTCACAGATATACAGTACTAATACTGGTGGTGGCATATTTAATAAATGTGTGGGAAGGGATCTTTTGATATAAATTTTTAGTCATTGATCTATATATAATTTAATGTTTGAGATGATTGATGAGTTGAGATTATTAAATACAACTTATTGATTTTCAATCTCAACAATTAGATTTTGTGAGATCTATCGACATAAATTTGTATCAATAAATTGTGTCAAAATTTTATATTAAAAGATTCCCTCTCGTATGTTAAAGTAAACATTATATTCTTTGACTTGCCAATTTATATTGTCAAAAAATAATTATGATTTTTTTAGTAGTTTTTTGTGTCTTAAGGATATATGTTAAAATTTCAAGGCTTAAAAATATGCTTTTGCTTAAAAAATTCATAGAAATAATTAATTTAATACAATTTCTAATATAGATTAATAATTAAAATAAATAAAAAAATACAAATTTTGAGGTTTTATCATGTATCGTTAAAAGTACCCACATGTTAAAAATACTCAAAATAGAATAATCATCGTTGTTAAGACTGCCATTCCTTTTCTAGTTAACATATCATCGACGACTCCAAAAAGAGTAGGTTCAATCATTGATAAGGAGTGGACATGGGATTGGAAACACAAAAAAAAAAAAAAAAAAAAGGCAACATGCGAAGCCATTAAGTCAAATTTATGTTTTGGCAATTTGGATCGTTTAATAAAGTTGTTGATGAATACAAAAGCTTGTGTGTATTTATTATAAGGGAATAACAATGTCATCCTTTAAGTTTACCTGAAATACAACTTCATTCTTAAGGTTTTACGAATATGCAATAACATTCCTTAATCTTAAATGTAGATATATACAAAAGTGTAATATATATTATATACCTTTTCTCAAAAATGAACAATCTAATTTTGAGAAAACATATCAATTTGTTTATGAATTTTAAAATTATGAAATATTTGGTTTGCTAAATAAATGTGTACACATAATCATATCAAAAAGCATAATTTTTAGATAACCCTATCTCGTTGAAAGTAATTTTGTAATATGGATATAAATATAAAATCTTAAAATTTTTAAGGTATTTCCAAAGTAAATATATCATATCTTTATTAATCATAATTTTTTTAAATATTGGAGGAGTAAGATTGTTTAATTATGGGAAAAGACCATCCGACTCTTTACAAGTTGAATTCAAGATTGAAAGATTTTATCATAAATTTTTATTACTTTAGGATGGAATTGTATTGTGGAAAAATTTGGAGGATGATCGTGACAGTGAAGTACTTTTACTTTGTTCAAGGAATGGTTGGCATGTCACGGCATGGAGTGAACTTCGCATTTAAGAGGATAGATGAAGACAACTATGGGCTATTTACTTATTTATTACTCGAATATTTTATCATAAATTTTTTTAACTTTAGGGATGGAATTGTATTTTGGAAAAATTTAGAGGGTGATCGCTGGTAGTGCATTGCTTTTACTTCATTCAAGGAACGATTGGCATGTCATGGCATGGAGTGGTTTTTTTAAGAGGATAGATGAAGACAACCATACGCTATTTACTTATTTATTACTCGAATATTTTAACATAAATTTTTATAACTATAAGGACGGAATTATATTTTGGAAAAATTTGGAGGATGATCACCGATAGTGTATTACTTTTACTTTATTCAAGGAACGGTTGGCATGTCACCGCATGGAGTAAACTTCGCCTTTAAGAGGATAGATGACGACAACTATGCGCTATTCACTTATTTATTACTCGAATATCGTTAAAATAATACTATTTTTATACACTATTTACATAAATTAATTTATCATAATTTAATTAAAAAAATAAATTTTTAATTTTTATTATACTAATTAATATAAATAATTTATCAATCATTTAATAAATTTATATAGATAATTTGTAAAAATAGCATCACTCTTTTTATTATTGATTTTATATTTACATGGGTTTGTATATAATAACACCACTCCCGTGTCAATAATATTTATTTATTATTTTTTTAGGCCATTAAAGAACCACAACAATCAGTCCTTATATAGGAAAGAAGCAATTTTATACAATTATTTTTTCTTTTGTTTTATTCATTTAGCCAATTAAAAGTAATAAATTGCTAGATTTCATTTGCTCAGCTCAGACAAATCCAAAAAAATTTAAAAATGCTCCTAGAAAACATATGCTAGTAGGTCTCTATCTAAGATATTTCAAACTATACCCTTGTTATCTAAACTGAATACCCAAATGACAACTCCAAGGTAGATCACAAGAATATAGCTGCATCGATTACTCCTATATTATCAATACAAAGTAAAAGTTATAAAATTACTCAAATTATTCTTGACAATCAATGCATATATATCTCACTAACTGGCTAAAAGATCATTCTTACATTTCATAGCAGTCCATTAAAGTTTAAAAGTTTCTTCAATAAGCAATGCATTCGAAACAATTGTGCCACTTAACGTTGTTAGCATTGGCTCAGAGGTCATCTTTATCGTCCACAGCAATACCTAGAAGTTTTGCCAGTTTCCCACTTTCATATGCTTCAACAGTATCTGAAACAAACATATCATGGAGCTGTCAAGCGATTTTATGGTCTCATTATTATTCTCTGTATTTTTCTTGGAATACAGAGAGAGAGGCATGTTGAATTAGTTGCAAATATAAGAATAAGTTACCATCTGAGCCTCCAATGTGCTCTCACTTTATGAACACCTGCGGTACAGTGCGCCGACCAACAATGTCCCTCAGGGCATCCTGAATGTTCTGGCCATCATCTGCAAGAAACAAGGCATACTTTCTCAGTTACTCTTGGGATTGATAGAATTAGGCAGAAGCCTTCCCAAAGAATAATCAACTTTCACATCTCACACAACTTGCATAACTGACACAGATGTTTCCTTGCTGACTTGGCAAGGTACAGATACATGCGGGACATGAACATGGTTCCTAAACTACTCCTGGTTAATCTTACCATTTTGGCAATATGACAAACAAGAGTTATTACAGTATGTTAATGTAATTAAAGTTTAAATTCCCAGTCTTTCTTTAGAAATTTTCAATGATCACACTAAATCTGCTGGATGAAGATAAAAACAGAAGGTTGAGATTATTGCTTCGGATCAAGATTAGTGCCTAAAACCCCGCCACTTTCCTAAAAAGTCTTAGAGCATCTAAAGTGTGGCTGGTTTTCTTCTCTCTGCGCTCTTTCAGTTGCAGTCTCACTTCATCTTTACTTAAATTTTCTATTACACCTTCTATTTTTCTTCAAACATGGCTTCCAATGCAACCCTCTGTTCTCTTCAATAGAAAATGTAAGGGCTGTTTACTAAGCATCCAACTTTTGCACAACTTCGACATTTACAACTAACAAGATGATTGGGAAAAAGGGACTAGTGAAGAAGATAACACAATGGTATAGTCTATAAATCATGTAGATGCCATAGATTTTCGCTTACACCTAACATTCTACTGCTTACTGCACATGTATGCAAATGAATCCTAACACCTCTGAGATTCTCTCCACAAGTATTGCTCTGGGAATCACAAACAACATGATCTTAGAGCTCCCAGAAATCCTTTATTGTTATCATTTGTACAAAATTAGGCATGACACCATTAGGCTCAACTTGAGTCCCCAACCTCAGATTTCCAGCCATGGTTAAGTTAAAGAGAAAGTTTCATCAAAGGAAAATCTCAACTATCATTAGAAGCAGCAAACTTAACCTTTTATTTCATCATCCTATGTGATGAGGAACGAGATTTCTCAAATTAAAAAAAAAAAAAGGGAGGGAGATGTAGCCAAAAGAAAGAAGAAATTGAGGGAGAAAAATAATATTTTACTAAAAGATCAAAAATCCATTTTCAACAACCTTAGAAATAAAATAACTGATGACACGTATTTAGTACCAAAAAACATAACATGACTAGGAAATAGATATAATCCCAACTAAACTAGAAAATACAAAAAATAACTCCTAAACAAAATAGTAACTAATTACCAGAAAAATAACTCAAATTAGAATTACTTCAAATTTAAGAAGTCAAAATTCATAATTAATTAAAATCCCTAAAATTAATAGAAAACCCTAATTGTATTCCTAATTATAATCTAATGAGTCCTACATCACTATGGTTCAGTGCTATTTGTATCACATTGATTTTTTTTTTTTAATTGTCCCAAAAGGTGTTACCCAGAAACATACACATTAGACATCCAAATTAATAAAATATAAAATAAATCACATAGCACTAAAAGACACAATTATTTAATATGGTACAGAAGAACCTATCTACGGATGAAAGAGAAGTATACCATGAATATAATCACATACATAAAATAGTATAAATGCCAAAACCGTCTAGAAACTATTCCTCATTGCAATCAATCAATCAATCAATTCATAATTATAAATCTAGTTCCAAATCCTATATTTATAAGTAAAAGTACAATTAAAGATCTCTATTCTGTATAGAATAGTACTCCTATTCCATTTACTAGTTAAAGTACTCCTTAAAAAAACTTTCTTGAAGGCAAAAAGAAAATTGCAAAATAAGAACAAATAAAAAAGATAAAATCTCAACAGAGGCAAGAAAAGTTTGAAAGAGGGAAAAGCAGAGAGACCTATATGTTCCATGTGTATTTGTAAAGCACGATTTTACAAGGAAAAATGTTATTTTACCATCAGACACGTAGAGAGCAAATTGTGCGAGATATAAAGGTCAATTAAACAATTGGATGGCTTTTGGCCCAAAACATTACTACACTTTTACTATAAATACCACAACAGTTCTTACTAAAGGACATCTCATTCAAGCAAAAACTCTTTAAAAGAGTCTCCAGAGATAGCTCTATATTTTTTTACATCTTCCTAAATCACAAACTACATCACAACCAAAGTTTGTAAAATACGTAATGATACTTCAGATAAATTCCTAAATTTCTTGAAGAATAATCTTTATCCTTTTTCTCTACCTTATGGCAACATCATTTAAGGTACTTGGAACAAACCTCTCTGATCAAGCTCAATTACATGAGGAAGCTGGTTCAGCTCTTTAAAGACAGATTTTGCCCTTCTACAATACCTGCAAAAACACCCCACACAAAAGAAAAAATCGTATTAACCAATAATTAAATAATTACACAGCTTGGGCTTGCAAATAGCTTCACAGCAACTACTGTTAGCTTATAATCAAGTTGCTCAAAAGCAAAAAGTAGAGATGACAAAAGATATTCAGAAATAGTACTCTTCCCAAGTAGCATAAAAAACTTTACATCTTAAATACGTGCTCGCAGATATGATGCTGACATTTAAGTTACCACATCATCCTTTATAATTTACACTAAGTTCTTACTTTACCACATCATCCATATATTTATTTATGTATGATCTCCTTACAGCAAATTTAGGCTATGTCCATTGGACTCATCAAAGCCAACCAAGACTCTTGGCCTTAGACAGGGCAAAAAGCAAAAACACTTCAATAAAATCTGGCTTTGAAACCATGAAAGCACAAAATTAATGTATCATCTTAATAATTTTGGTCAGGTTGGAATGATATTATTGCCATCCAAAATTTTACAAAACAGTTTGTTCCTAAAATCGAACTTTATTTTATACAGCTCAAATTCTATTGAGCATCTCAGGCCCCCAGATTTGATGTTTCTTCCTCCCCTGCTTGTTTAAGGGATCAAAGCTCATAGCTTATATTAGGTAAAACAATATCACTTTGGTCTAACTATCAATTTTTAGTGTAACAAAGCAATGCTATCAAACGGGCCTTCGTACAGAAACAAGATCGTATCACTTTGATCAACACATTAGTGTTCCTACATTCATCACTAACAACTTGGGATGGTATAGCCGAGAAAATTGTATATATTCCCAGAATCATTCTTTAGTGCATAAGTCCCCCTATAAGAAGTGCATATATCTATGAATGATGGCATGCAACTATTTGCAACTTTTATCCCGAGAATTTAAAGTCCAAACTCGGGACCATCAACCAGTGTTTGCATAATAGTCCACACCACACTTGTTTAGGATACTTTAGATACAAAACTGAGAAATATTATATAAGGTCAGACTGCATGAGCTTTCACCAATTTATTTTTACATCTATATTGTTAATAGTTTAAAGTGACAGTAACCGGTGCTCATAAAGCAACCAAAGTGAGAAAATACTTCCAATAACTAAACTTCCAGCAGGGACAAATTCCCTTTTCGTCAATCTTACTATAATCTAAAATCCCGATTCAATAAAAAGTGCAAAAATTTGAAATGTTTCTGTAACGACCCTTCCCCCGCCCGATCTCTCCCGGACGCACACGGACCCCCTACCGAGCCACCGGATCACAGGTACATGGTCTCACACTCTAAGGTATTGTCCGCTCTGGGTCCACTGGCCCGCACGGTTTTGTCCACTGAGTATCTACACCCAGTGACGCCTCTTCCACTCGAATGGTACTCACTTCGAACTTGAATGACCTTTGGAGTCTTGGGTTCGAGTGGGGGAGGCGTCACTGGGTGTAGATACCCAGTGGACAAAACCGTGCGGGTCAGTGGACCCAGAGCGGACAATACCTTAGAGTGTGAGACCATGTACCTGTGATCCGGTGGCTCGGTAGGGGGTCCGTGTGCGCTCGGGAGAGATCGGACGGGGATGGGTCGTTACAGTTTCAGCCATACCCACATTCCGAATGCAATTGCAGAACGTATAATTAATTTGAAGCACCAGAGGTGTAAACACTAAACGTGATTTGATTTCAAGTACAAGGCTTTCTATAGAAACACTTAGAACATTAATTCTTATTAAGTACTTTTTACTCAAAAACAAAAAAAAGTTCTCTCATTGTCTAAATAAATCCATCAAGTGCTTCTTTTGTTTTAGGAATCAACCTTCTTAGTTTCAAATAACAGCCATAAATTAACAACAGCTAGAGATGCTCTGGATCTATCTTCATTTCTACATGAACGAACTGTTAAGCAATTTCTAATTATAAAAAAAGTCATTCGACTCTTACGGGCAATAGGACTTGGAGAAGATGACGATGTTGTGGGAAGAAATGGTCTTTTTGACAAAGGCAGCTTCGGAGCTTGTAGCAGAAGCGCCAGCAAAGGATGCCCAAAAGAGAAAGGCCACCATTGATACTGTTACCACTGAGATAACAGGCGTTAGTCTTCTCGCTGCCATTGAAGACTTGAGATCACCAGGATACAACTATCAAGCTTTATACTTCGGATTTTTTTTAGGGTCTGCAGAGAGGCGTTGGCTCTCAAATGAAGAGCCAGAAATCGCACGAACCTCCCTCGAATGGGAAAATAACACTCAACCTCCTAAACTATCTGTAATAACATCAGTACCCCTCTCGTTAGGTTTCTCCTGTAAATCTAACTCAAAAAGGTTATTTGTGTTATTTTGTTCCGATGCACCACTCCTGAACATTTTCGCGCTCACTCAAAAAATTCAAAACAAATAAATAAAGGGTAGGTTAAAGTATATAACAAACTCAAACAACCAAATTTATATATTTTAATATGATTCAAATTTATTAAAAGAATAAAAATAAAAAATTAAAGAGTTCATAATAAATAAAATATGGCTCATCCATTTAATGATTTTGTGTCAAAGTTAATTAGGTTTTATAAGTATAATTATATAAGTTGATTGTAAACCTAGAATTATTCATATATAAATTATTGAACGAATTCAAGTTCATGACTCTTGTTTATTTATAAAACACAAGGACGTGCAACAATAGACAGGTTGAAATAGAAAACATGAAAACGCACCCGAATTTAAGACAATGCATTACAACCATTTTTCATTTTAATCTGTGTTAATCCATGTTGTTGTTGAATTGATTAGCTGTTCAAATACCGTCAACATAGAGTAATTAATAGAGATTAAAGAGATTTAAAGCGTTTATTTAAACATGATGGGTAGGTTATTAAATCTCAGGGTTTTAAGCATTTGCCCTCTAATTTATAATTTTTTGTTAATGTCTTTAATCTGATTTTTAAGATATAATTTATTACAAAGATCCAATTATATTTTAATCAAAGAATATTACAGTGGGAACTTGGCAAAGGAGAAAAAAAATCAAGAATAGCAAAACAACTCAAAGGGGTTGTTTATTTTTTGTCCTCAAGTCTTGAATTTAACTTATTCTCAGATTTCATATGTTTTTGTTATACAATTTTTTTTACTTAAAAGTTATTGGAAGAAATTTTGATTTGAATGGAACAAGCTAAAAATTATCTAAATATAAGTGTCTGAATCATTTATTACTTTTCTAATTATCTCAAATGCCTTTATAAAATTTATTTATGACCAATTTGTACAAAGCTTAATATTTCAATTTTGAAACATTATTATTTATTTCTAATATTATATTATGATTCTTTATATATTATTATTTTATAGTCATTTAGCCTATTTATATGTTAAATTACTTTAGAAAAAATAATGTCTTTACCAAATTATAAACATTTAAATAAATTAAATTCATAATAACTTTTGATATGCAAATATTTTTACTACGTAAAATAAAATCACAAATAAAAATAAAATATATAAATAGAGATATATGTATAAAATCATTAGTTTTTAAATATTTCAATTCATATATTAAAACAAAATAAATAAACATATCATTTAGATTTTAGTTTAATTAAGACCAATTCAAATTTCAGATAAAAAAATAATCGCCTCTAAACTGATGCCAAGGCTCTTTTTTAATACAAATAAGAAAGAGGAAATACATATTAGGAGTCACAAGAAATTACAAAAGCAAAATATTTTATAAAATACAAAAATAATTAATTCAGAAAAATATTATTATGGTTATATCGTAGACAAATATTATTATGAACTGCGATATCTTCATGAGAATTACTCTATTTGATTCTGGACTGCGGATCTTGAAACATTCTGATAAAGTCCGAAATCAGTCCAGATCCTCAAGTTATCGTCCTGACATGGCTTCTCTGCCATCTTGATCTTGCTCTTCAGATGTTTCAGGCTGCCAAGCAATTTCCCGATTTTCAGGTTCTGTCTGAACTATATATCTGCGCTCTCTTTGGATGGTTGACCATTCTGATCAAATTCTTCAATGTAGAACCAGCAGCTGCTCTAAGAAATTCCACCTCTTGCCTGTGTTCATCTCTTTCTTTCACAACTTTGACACAAGTATCCGTGAAAAATGAAGGATTAAATAATAGAATTTTTTTGGAGTGTATCATTTATTTAAAAAGCCCATTAATTTGGATCAAAACATGAATTTTCCCATAAAATAACGTCAGTGTCGGATTCCAACGCCTCATAGTTTAGTCAACTTCAATTGCTAAATTGAAATTAATAGAATCTTACACTGACCCTTTGGATTTGGTAAACAAACAGATACAACAAGGCATCCTTAGATAATTCTGGGATACGATATTTATATACCAATTGATATTTACATATAATATGCTAGTGCCATGTCATATGATACATAATATATTTTAATTAAAATAATTATATATAATGATGATAAGATGAAAATCACAAAGTGAAGAATAACTAGATAAAAGGATGGACTAATTGAAAAAAGGTAAACATTAAAAAAAATAAAAATTAATTAAAATATTTGATATGGCAGATGACAAGGTAGTATGTCACCTGCCGCATAAAAAATTTGTATTCTAATTTTATACATGTAATACCATTTATTATTAAAAAATATTAAGATAATATAAATATTAGAAATCAAACCCAATCTAGATTTATATAATTACAAAGTGTTAGGTATAAAGAGATTCTAATGTATCAGATTTTTCACTTTCCATTTTCTTTGCTTTTTTGAATATTTCTTTGGGTGAAAAATAAAGACATCCAAGAGTTCAAAGAAAAAAAAAAAAACCTTGTTGGTTCTAGACGTGCATGTGCATTGCACATGAGTATTTTGTCATCATGTGATAAAAACATTAAATATGGATATTTTCCTAATCTCATTTATTTTATATAGATGTTTTATATTAGGAGAATTTTAATTAAAATAGGATAAGTCTTGATATGATATCCTGGTTAAATAATAATAAGTTTTATAGTATCTTAGTTGAATAGGAATAAGTTTGGATTTTGAATCCTAGTTGAATAGGAAGTTTTATTAATTATCTCTTATTATATTAGGATATTATTTAAGTATTCTAGTTTACTTAGGAGAAGAATATTATCACTTCCTATAATATTTGATTGTTATCCAAACTTTCCTTATGAGTTTTATTGAGATTCTACAGGATTTTGACAAGGATTATAATTGATATCAAAAATTATATAAAGTTATCTTCATAGCTTTTGGAGGAGTGGATTCAAGGCATTCAAGGCATTTAAGGCAAATTGAGAGAGAGCAATCAAGAGCAAGTTTGGGTGTGTTTTTTATTTGTTTCTTATGTCTTGTATAAAGCTTCAGGCTTTGGTTAATTGCTATAGATTGTGTGAGCTTAAGGGAGTTGAGTAATCACATGTGTCTATACTAGTTACGGGTCTGTAACAGTTACAGGTGTTATGTTATTTTTAACAGCGTGTTGTTAAGATAATCGTGACAGAAAAAGACCAGCATCAGAAGAGTGTGAAGGATTATGATTGTGATCAGGGTTGATCAAGTTTACATAGATTATGTTAGTGAGTGAGCGGGTGTCTACCACTGTAAAGAGTCCTAAGTCGAGTGTAAACACATACAACATAGTGGATTACAACTCTTGTTGCCCGTGAATGTAGATTGGTTATAACCAAACCACGTAAAAATCTTGTTCCGATTTATATTATGGTTTTTTGTTATATTATTCGTAACTTCCATACGCTGCAAAACCCAACAAATCTCAATCATCGGTCTTCGTTCCATTAAGTCGCCATTTTACTAGGAAATTGACTATATAAAATACATGTTGTCATAGGAATTCAATTAACAAAGAAGCGATGAATTGATGGAATTGAGAGAGACGAAAAGAGTAAAATATATTTATTTTTTATTAGCATATAGAAGATAATAATTCATCGTAGACTGCTAATTTTTATAGACTATGATTTGTATATATATATGTATGTATATATATATATATATATATATATATATATATATATATAGTTGTGGGTGTTGTACTTATAGAGTCCCCATTTGGATAATCCTCATTGGGAGTCCCACATTGATTGGTTAAGGGAAGGTCATAGGGCTTATATATGGGAGGAATTCCTCCACCTAATAGACTAGTCTTTTGGGATGGATACTTACTCCATATATTGTGGCCCATTTGTTGAAAAATTGTTGTTGCGCAAAGCGGAAGCAGTCCATAACAAGTGGTATCAGAGCCAACCCAAGATAGCAATGTAGACTCATTTGATTCAGACAATGATGGTGTTGATGCCCACCAGGGCCTTGTCTTTGTGGAGGATTATCGTTGGTGGTTTAGACAAAGATGGCGCTACCACCCGTCGGAGCCTTGTTTGAGGAGGGGGATTGTTGTACTCATGGAGTCCCCATTTGGATAATTTTCATTGTGAGTCCCATATTGATTGGTTAAGGGAAGGTCATAGGGCTTATATATGGGAGGAATTCCTCCACCTAATAGACTAGTCTTTTGGGCTGGATACTTACTCCATATAGTGTGGCCTATTTGTTGAAAAATTGTTGTTGTGTAAAGCGGAAGCGGTCCATAATAGTGGGCACATCCTAAGGAAGAAGAGAAAAAAAAATCATGCCATCAACTTCTTCAAATTTGCGTCCTTGAGCACTCCTGCAGATGAATCGTGATGAACTCAGACTCAGACTCACCAATCCTGAAGAAGCATGAGCAGTGGGAAAGATGTTAAAAGCCTTCAATTTGGTGAAGTGATTGAGAACGGTGCCCATCGGAAGATAAGACCAAAGGTCTCTGTACTGTCTTAGAGGTTTGGACAGCTACACCTAATATAACTCAATGGCTTCTTATTAACAAGTGAACCATCACGGGCACGGTTGGAAGTCTGAAGAATTGGATTGAATTGTACTGAATTATTCTAAGTACTATTTTATATTTGATGTAATCTGAGATTGGATTAAATTATAGATAGTCTTAATGTATGTCTTAAGAGCACATGTTAGCCTCGAAGATTATATAGATTCACTTGAAATTTATCTATTTAATTATTTGTCTATATTTTTTTAGAGGATTTACAATTTTCGAAAGAATTTATACAATCTTCAAGAGAATTTGTACAATTTTTTAAGGATTAACCTATACCTTTAGGACACACGTTAAAACTACTCTTAAATTATATATGGTAATGCTAGGTATACAACTAAATTATACAACTTGACATGTCACAAATTCACTAAATGGGTAAAAATAAAAAATAAATTAAATGAATTTTAATAAATAAAGTGAGATCCACTCATCCAATAACTACGTGCCAAATTAGGTTGTATGAATTAAATTGTATAATTGATTGTATATCTATCATTACTCAATTATATACGATAGTTAAAATTAATTTAATATTTAGATAAAAGTATCACATAATTACTATTAATTTTATAAAAATTGTAATATAGCATATTTTTCTCTTAATATTTAATTATAATATTAATTTTACACTAATACTACTTATTAGATTATTATTATATCATCATTTAATTAAATATTTAGTTATAAATAAAAATACAAAAATTAATGAAAGTATAAATTATTTAAAATTATCATTAACTATATAATTGAAATTTAAATATAAAAATATAATTATTTATCATTTTTCAAACTATTTTTATTATTATATTAAACTTTGTAAATTTTTGTAGTATAGTAGTAGTAGTGGTAGTATTATTATTATTATTATTATTATTATTATTATTATTATTATATTTCTTATGTCTCAAAGCATGGGATAGCATAGGACTTCTTGTCACGTGAATTTGGGACTGAGTGGAGATTGGGACCAAAATTAGTCGAGTCCCAATTTCTTTTAAATGCTCCAAACAAAGGATTAAAAGAAATAATCCCAAGATTTAGTCTATTCCAATCCAATCCCAAACCTAATTCCAATATCAATTTAGTTTAATCTAATCCAATCATAACTCCCAAACACACATAGCCATAATGTATTCTCTCCTCCACAACCTAATCTTCAATATCTAATAATTTCAAAAAAGTAAGTAAAGTTTCTTATGTGCAATTAACGCTATAGTAGACTTGTGTTGACAAGTTCGATTAATGTTGGACCACTAGGTTAATTATGACCAACTTACCTCATAATGGCATTTTAAAAAGATAACAAATTAGCTCAATGATAATGTTACTATTTTATTATTACATCAGTGCTACCTGTTATTACTTTATTATAATAGACAAGGTAAGTATTCGTCCTTCACAACCTAATTTTCAATGTCCAATAATTTAAAAAAAAATAAGTGAAGTTCCTTGTCTACAATTAATGCTATGGTAGACATGTGTATGACGAACTTATCTCAACAATGACATTTTAGAAAAATATCAAATTAGTTTAGCGATTAATTACTATTTTATTACCACAACGGCGCTGCATGGTATTTCTTTTTTTTTTTTGTAATAGACAAGGTAAGTATTCTCTCCTTCACAACATAATCTTCAATATCCAATAATTTCAAAAAGGTACTTGAAGTTCCTTGTTTGTAATTAATGCTATAGTAGAGATGCGTTTGATCAACTTATCTCAGCAATAACTTTTTAGAAAGATATCAAATTAGCTCAGCGATGATGTTACTATTTTATTACCACACGGTGTTGTCTGGTATTTCTTTGTTGTCATAGACAAGGTAAGAATTCTCTCCTCCATATAACCTAATCTTTAATACATCCAACAATTTCAAAAAAGCAAGTGAAGTTCCTTGTCTTAAATTAATGCTATAGTAGACATGTGTATGACCAAACGTTTTAGAAAGATATCAAATTAGCTCAGTGATGACGTTACCATTTTATTACCACAATGATGGTGCCTGGTATTTCTTTATTGTAACAGACAAGATGAGTATTCTCTCCTCCACAACCTAATCTTCAATATGTCCAATAATTTTAAAAAGTAAGTGAAGTTCCTTGTCTTCAATTAGTGCTATAGTAGGCATTTGTATGACCAACTTACCTTAGTAATGGCATTTTAGAAAGATATCAAATTAGCTCAGTGATGACATTACTATTTTATTACTGCAATGGTGTTGCTTACTATTTCTTTATTGTAATAGACAAGGTAGGTATTATCTGCTCCACAACCTAATCTTCAATGTCCAATAATTTCAAACAAAGTAAGTGAAGTTCCTTGTCTACAATGAATACTATAGTGGACATGTGTATGACAAGCTTACCTCAATAATGGCATTTTAGAAAGATATCAGATTAGCTCAGCAATGACGTTACTACCTTATTACCACAATAGTTTGTTTTGGTATTTCTTTATTGTAACAGACAAGGTAAGTATTCTCTCCTCTACAACATAATCTTCATTGTCCAATAATTTCAAAGAAGTGAAGTTCCTTGTTTGTAATTAATCCTATAGTAGACATGTGTATGATCAACTTAACTAAGCAATGATGTTTTAAAAAGATATCAAATTGGCTCAGCAATGACGTTACTATTTTAATCCCACAATGGTGCTTCCTGGTATTTCTTTATTGTAATAGACAAGGTAAGTGTTCTCTCCTCCACAACATAATCTTCAATATCCAATAATTTCAAAAAAGTAAGTGAAGTTCCTTGTTTGTAATTGATGCTCTAGTAGACATATGTATGATCAACTTAACTCAGCAATGATGTTTTGGAAAGATATCAAATTAACTCAGCGATGATGTTACTATTTTATTACCACAACGGTGTTGCTTCGTATTTATTTATTGTAATAGACAAGGTAAGTATTCTCTCCTCAGTGTCCAATAATTTCAAAAAAAAAGTAAGTAAAGTTCCTTGTTTGCAATTAATGCTATAGTAGACATGTTTATAACCAACTTATCTCAGCAATGACGTTTTAGAAAGATATCAAATTAGCTCAACGATGATGTTACTATTTTATTACCACAAGGGTGCTACATGGTATTTCCTTATTGTAATAGACAAGATAAGTATTCTCTTCTTCATAACCTAATCTTCAATGCCCAGTAACTTCAAAAAAAAAAAGTGAAGTTTCTTGTCTACAATTGATGCTATAGTAGACATGTGTATGACTTACCTTAGCAATGACTTTTTAGAAAGATATCAAATTAGCTCAGGGATGACATTCTTATTTAATTACCACAATGTTGCTGCCTAGTATTTCTTTATTATAATAGACAATGTAAGTATTCCATCCTTCACAACCTAATCTTCAATGTCCAATAATTCCAAAAAGTAAGTGAAATTCCTTGCCTGCGTTTAATGCAATGTTAATTATGACCAACTTACCTCAGCAATGACATTTTAGAAAGATATCAAATTAGCTCAAAGATGAGTTAATATTTTATTACCATAATGTTGCATGATATTTCTTTATTGTAATAGAGAAGGTATTATAGTCCATTAATAACATCAAATTTAAAAGAAGGGCTCAGCTAGGGCACTTGGAGTATGGTGCACCCTCTTCTCATTTTCAAACTTTTGGCCATTTGTTTCCCAATTTTTCAAGCATTTTTCGGAAAGAATGTTCTGGAAATTAGGGGAGGGTGCAACCATACTCCGGGTGCACCAAATCACTACCCAATAAAAGAAGTTTGACAATCTAGTCATTGTCAGATTTAATAATTTTGGGGTCATCTACAGTATAATAGCTGCACCCACACATCCATACTTACAAAAATATATATATAAACAAAGAAATAAATTTTGTAAAAATTTGGGTAACAGCTATACCCTAGCCATTTTCTAATTGTGGAGTTATAAACTCATTTATTTGGAAATTAACATTTATGTTATGATGCAAATTGAATGTAAAGTGGAGAGGGTGGAAGCTCTACCACAAATTAGCCTGCTTCTCTCCGCCTACTCTTCTGCCCAAACCACACGCCTTAGCCTTCTCACTCAAGTGACATAACAACACAGAAGACACAACTTCTAAAGCTACTAACCGAAACCAATTCTACGTACTGTAACAAGTGGAAGATTGGATAACGTGAAGCCTTGTGGAGTAAATGAAGATTGAGCAAAAAAATGAAATGCACTTTTAGGTGGCAAATTTTGATTGGTCAAGTGGCGGTGGATATTGCTTGCAGAAAGGTGTGTGCAAGACAATTGTATTACACACAGTTTTGAGCTCTTGGAACTCAATGAAATTATAGTGCTTTATTGCACTTTTACCCCTCTTATATTTCTCTTCTTGCAGTTTATATCTTTTAGCTATTATTAATTGTATAATAGTTTATTAATTATTGCTACTTTGGTAGAGTGGATGATAATAATACAAAATGAATAATTTTATGGTCAGTCTTAATGTTTGCGATAAGAAATTGTACGTTCTTCTTATAATAATAATAATAATTAAAATATCTTAAAAAATATGTAAAAATTAATTATTTCATTGTATTTAACAAGTTTTCTAATAAAAAATAAATTTTGAAGTAATTTAATTATTTTTGTAATGAAAATATAAAAATTAATAGGTTTAATGTGTACCATATTAAGGCGTGTTTGATATGCATGATAGGATAGTATAAGAGTGCATAATTGCATTTATTTTTTGTTAACCTGCATTTGGCGCACTCTCAAGGTTGATTAGGATGGCAATAGAGTGCATAAGAACCACATAAAAAGTAGAAAAAGAAACCCCCGCCCACCCATGGTATTGCGCTAGGTAAGGAGAAGAGAAATGCACTGTTACTAGGGATGGCAATTTGTCCCGCCGGGTCCGGGGCCCCGGTTTGCCTCGGACAAATGGGGCGGGTCTGGGGCAAAAATATTCTGCCCCGGCCGGGGCGGGTCCGAGTCCGGGTCTAGCAATTCGCCCCGTTCGACCCGCCCCGCCCCGCACCGCACAGTATAAGAGTATATATATAAAAAAATAAAATATTAGGACTTAAATGATATTATTAGGGGTGATTGTGACACGCTTGGATATATAAAAAAATAAAATATTAGGACTTAAATGATATTTTACTAACCTATATAATGAAAAAAAAAAATTTCCCTAACCCTAACTCACTCACCCAAACGCCTCCTCTCCCCTATCCTCTTTGTCTCTCACGCCTCCTCTCCTCTATCCTCTCTGTCTCTCGTTGGCGGTCTCGGTCGCTCGGCCCTCCTCGGCAGCAGCTCTCGCACAGACACTCCTCCGGTCGGCCCTCCTCCATTCGCAGTCTCGGCACTCCTCTGCAGATCTGCTCTCGCACAGACACTCCGTCGTAGCTCCGCTCTCGCACAGCCACTCGGCCGCAGGTCCGCTCTTGCACAGCCAGATCGACCCCACTCCTCCGCGGCTCCGCTCTCGCACAGCCACTCCACTCTCGCACAGCCACTCCACTGCACAGCCAAATCGCCTCTGCTCCGCCGCGGCTCCAGCCTCATCTCTTTCGGCCAGCTCCCATGGCTCTGGTTCCTGCACAGAAAATGCACTAAAGCATAAATTGGTAATAGAAATTTATTATTTACAGTCACCAAATTGAGTAATTAATAGTATATTATCTTGTCTATAAAATGCTTAAACACTTTAAACAATTTGTCAAGTCTTCAAGAATAACATTAAATTGATCATAATTATCAAGTTAGGGATCATGAGTACGCTAGAATTTTGTAGTACATACATATTTGTAGTACAATTTTGTAAGATTATTGGTGAATTAGAATGTATATATGAATGACTGAAACCTGATTATCATTTTCTTCCGAAGTGTTCGGAGGATCAATAACAAAATGCTTTGAGCAACTCTGTTATGGAGGTGCACTAAATTAATTTCGCTGAGTTGTGACTATAAATGCCGATAATTGAAATTAAAAATAGTAAGACGATCTTATACATATTTGTAGTTATATTGTCCATTAATTCTGATTAACAAAGTGTTATGTTCGAACATGCCTTACTATGTTTCTTGCTAGTCACTATATGAAATTGGATGCAATATATTGGTAGTTTTGGTTAAATTGTTTTCTCATCATCTATTCCTCCATCCTTTTGTTGCCTCCAAAATGTGTAGAATTAAATGTTATGTTAAACAACTCATTTTATTATTTTTATTACATGGTGAAACGTTTTCCTTTATGAAGGCCAAATTGAGGAGCTCCTCTTGGTGGGTACGTTTCTTTGTCCAGACTAGCATAGAAGAAAATGAAGCTGCGATGAAGAAGTTTGAACAGGCTGCCAGAACGAAGTCATACAGCCCAAGTTGCCAGATTTTCCACCTAAAGTCGTTCCAGTGACATCTTTTATGATTTTCGTAGTATAAATGGAGCCCCTTGATGCAGCTCTGTGGGGTAAACTAAATTTGTTTTAAATATTTGTTATAATTGCTTACCTTTTTCTGTATTTCAACCCAAATCGATTTGTATTCTTTGAACATCACATTTTATAAGGGGGTAATTGCAAAATATAAATGTTTAGGGGCGGGGCAAAAAAATATTGAACGGGGCGGGGCTGGGTACCTGCTACCCTGGACCCGCCCCGCCCCATTGCCATCCCTAACTGTTGCTTTAATTGATAATGTAATATTTATTAACAATATATTTGTATATTTTATCTTAAAATAAAATAATTAAATATTAAATTATATCATATTAAATAATTAAAATATTTAATTAGATGATCATATTTAATTTAATATTTTGATCTTTTAACTAAATTATTTTAAATACATATTTATATTTTCAATATAAATATTTTAAAAATTAATTTATTATAAATTTGAATTTTTTTAAGATTATTATATATAATCTTATCCAATTTAATACTGCATTGAAAACTGTGTAGTACTACACTTATCCAAACCTATTCAATTACATCTCATATCCTATTCAATTCAATATAACCAATACAATCTAATGCAATGTACCAAACATAACAAAAGGGTGACATAACCCACCCTCATAAACTTTAGTGCATCTTGCCGAAACCTAGGGTTAGAAACTCTTTTATTTCTCATTCTTTAATGAAAAAAGAAAATGTATGAAAGAAATAAGAAGATAACGGCCTGTAGCCCTCATAACAAAAGCATCTTCACATTCTCTAAACTAATAAATAAAAGAAACCAATAATGATAATAATGGCCTTTGGCCCTTGAACTTGTATGTATTATTTGAGTGATTCTACACTTACAAAGTTTATATACAAAATTAATGTGACATAACTAATTCAATACCACACAACTCATCAATATTTATTATAATAATAACTCATGTTAATTTTTTCGCTCACTCGATGCTACATCAACTTTGTATTCGAACTTTATAAATATAGCATTATTGATGTTATTTATATAGTCTAGCAATAGTTTAATTGATGGAAAAGACAATGAGCTCTGTATGACCTTAGAAGACTTAGATTAAGTATTGTAGTTTATGTTAAGTTTGTCACTTTTCTAAAACCTTAAGCTTATAAATGTAAACTTAATATTAATACTTTAAGCCTCAATACACCGTCTCGCGTGCAACGGTATTATGGACTTGCAACATGAATAGAATCGAGCCTCACATGTTTTAAGGGTCTTACAAGTGGGATAAACAACAGTTTTTTAATTATTATTTTTTTAAATAACATGAAGGGGATTTGAACCTGCGATTGGATTTTTGTTCGGTTGTTGGGTTTCTAGGTTTGAATAATTGGTTGTTAGATTAACTGGTTTTTAGGCTACTAGCTTGTTATGGTTGAATGGTCGGTTTTGTGTTCTTGAGTTGTTTCTACGCTTGGTTTGTTGAGTTTGAACTAGTTGATGCATTCTTGTGGTCGATTTTTGTTTTTGATGTTGGTGGTATGCGTTTTGATTGATAATGGATGAACTCAAGCATTAGGCATTTGTTTGGTTGTTGAGAAAATTGTATCATGGGAGAAAATTGGACTAGAAGAGAAAGAAAGAATTATGAACATAGATCAAATTTAATGGATGCATTGTAAAAATGGACCACGTGCTGATTGCCATAACTCAATTTGAAAAGTGTCTAACACAACGTTTGACAATCTGATAATGAGTGTCTCAGACTGTCGAGTGTCAGACAAAGTTATGACATGCAAATTTTAAAAAAACTGGTCCATTTATCAAAATATCCCTCTAATTTATTTCATTTTTTAAATTTCCCCAAGAGAAAATACGCAGAAAAATATTTTTATTTTATATTTATTATTGTATTATTCTTGAACAAGCAAATGAGGGTAAAAGAGTCTTTTAAACAATAATTCTTTGCTGTCTAACAGACTCCCCAAATAGATGTGATATTTTGGGGTCTTCATGTTACCATTTGAATGGAATTTTTTTTTTTTGGCCAATGAAATTATCATATGGTTATAAAATTTTGTTTATGATAAGAAGTTAAAAAATATATAATAGATTAATATTACCTCTAGAATTCATCTATAATCAATATTTTTTTATTTATATGGATAAAAAAATAAAAATAAATGAGGAAGATTAAATTGTATGATATGCTATTTGTCCAATATTATCTTCACTAATTTAAGTTGACAAAAAAAATGTAAATGAATTATAAATATTTGGTGATATTAATTGTTGACTGTGAAGCACGAAGAAGTCCTGGTCAATGCGACCAGTTGTGTCTATAAATATCGATGTCTCACAGTCCAACTTCACCCTGAACTGCATAATCATCTCATCCACTTGAAGGCTTCTGTCTTGATCTTTGGTATCCGAAGCAGGTAAATCTTCAATGCGACCATTTGTGTCTATAAATATCGATGTCTCACAGTCCAACTTCACCCTGAACTGCATAATCATCTCATCCACTTGAAGGCTTCTGTCTTGATCTTTGGTATCCGAAGCAGGTAAATCTTCAATGCGACCATTTGTGTCTATAAATATCGATGTCTCACAGTCCAACTTCACCCTGAACTGCATAATCATCTCATCCACTTGAAGGCTTCTGTCTTGATCTTTGGTATCCGAAGCAGGTAAATCTTCCATCATCTTTTTTCAATTTTATTCTATTTTCTGGTCATTTTGGGACTGCGCTTCATCAATTGTCAATTGCCATTTTGCGATCATTCCCGAACAGATATATGTGAAGAGTAATGGTTGAGTTTCGAAAAGAGATATGATTGTGGGTTGAGATTCTTGTAGTGGATTTGATTATTGATATGGTTGCTGGAGTTTTATCATGGATTTAAGAAGCATTTAAAGAGCGGGAAAGTGATGGGCATTTAGGTCTGTATATAAACATGGGTATAATAGACATTTTACTTTGTGATTGAAAATAAGAGTAGTTTTTTCTTTTTTCTTTTTTAATCAATTTTGAAATATTGAGGGGTTGTTGATTAAAAATGGTAAACATTTTTTTTTTCTGTTTCATGAGTTACAAAATAACCTCAGGTTTAGTTTGGGAAATTAGTCCGTATATAATTCGTAATTTTTTTTTCTCATGAATGGATTGATGTGAAGCAAATTTTCTTAATTTCGAGTAGTCATAATTGCTTGTTAAAAGAAGCATTAATTTTAAATTGAATTTGATTTGACATGGAAAATATATATATAT
Source organism: Boswellia sacra (assembly GCA_013180625.2). Classification (NCBI taxonomy): domain Eukaryota; kingdom Viridiplantae; phylum Streptophyta; class Magnoliopsida; order Sapindales; family Burseraceae; genus Boswellia; species Boswellia sacra. The sequence continues at coordinate 105,027 of SNVD02003545.1, forward strand.
ATATATATATATATATAGAGTAAATAAGTTATTTTTCACTTCTAGGTCTCTTCTTTGTTTGTTTGTTTTTTCTTTCTATCGATTTATTAACAAGAAATAGGTATAGCTAGCTAACTATGTCAAAAGTTCGATTTTAATTTGCACTTTTTCAGCTTATTAAAGTTTCATTTAAAAAGCTAAGGGCATAACCAAGAATTTATCTCAGATGGGCTAAAGTTTTTCTATCAATACTCAATTTGAATTATATAACTAAATTTTACTATATATATGTGTATATTAATAATAAGATATGTGATCATATATATATTTTTAATTTAAATATCTGTTATACTTTTTTGTTTTAAAGGAAAAAATAGTTTTAAACTTTAATTTTTTAAGTTTGGAAAGGAATAATAAAGAAAAAATTTATCTTGCAAAAATTTTTTGGTAACGGGAAGATAACTAACAATTACCTTTTAAAATGGCTCAGCAAAATTTAGATTTTCTGTTTTCTCTTAATTTGTTTAGGCCATATATGAAAACTTTTCTTTATTTATGGTGCTAAAATAATATAATATATATTTTTTATATTTAAATATATTAGCCCTGCCCAGTCACTAGCTAGCTGGTTAATAGTTACGCCCCCGTTAAAAGCATTTTTAAGATTTTAGAGAATTGCAATATCATTGCATGAAGAATAACTTTAAATGTTAAATTTTACACAGCTTGAGTATGTTCAAAGAGAGTTTGGAGAACCAATTTACTTCTTTTTATTCTTATGCTTTATGTTTGATTTAATTAAAAATAAACCTGATTGTTCGGAAAATAGGCAAATATCTTCGAAGTGAATAAATTTTAGTTAACTTATCAAGGATCTTCCAAGATTTTAAGGAAGTGTATGAAAATTTTTATCATCTGATGAAGAAGAGGATTGAAAGATATTCGACCGAAAAATGCTCTCTGCTCCTCATTTTCTATGTACACCTTTATTTAAAATTAGAGCAATTAATTTTTTATTTGAAAATAATGATAATTAAAAGAACTATACCAATATACTGTAAAAATGAGCACTAATTGTCCATAAACGACATGATTTCTTATCGAGAATACTCTTTGATAGATCACTTATTTCATAATTTCTAATATAATTTTATGTTTTAATTGTAATTTTCATGTAAGAAGTATTGATTTATTAATTAATTTTCTATTAATTATATGTTTTATTTTTAAATTCTTTATACGTTATAGGTGAAATTTCAATTTTTCAAACAAAAAAAAATTAAAATTAAGTAAAGAGGAGTGTATAGATAGTTTTTGGAGGTTTTATAACCTTACTGATGACAATTAGAGCTGGGAATTTATGGAATTTCAAATCCTCCAAGCCCTAATGGGAAGGCTTTAGGAATCACTTTCATGGGCTTGAATAAGTTCTATGTTTGAAAGTCCAGACCTTAGGGATGGTAATAGGTCAGCTGTGTTAGGAATCAGAACTAGAACCATTAAGGCATCCTGGAATCAAAATTGACCCAAATTCGTCAAGAATCTAATTGTTTAGGACCAGAATTGACCTAGAATCATTAAGGAAAAACTAAAATTGACCCACAGTTCTAATGGGTACTCGCTGTTCTAAAATATATATAATTTTTTTAATTTTTTAGACTACATATATTTCTATATTGATATAAAATCATATATCATTTTATCATTTTTTATTTTTTTTATTTTTTTCATTTTAATATATAATTATAAGTGCAAAGTTAATCATTACAAAATTAAATTACAAATAAAAAGTTATTAACACATTCCATATGACAAAATGAATATAGTCCAACATGTAATATACATGTATATTATTAAACATACAAAAAAAAACATATATAATAAACAAGCTCCAAAAGAAAACGACATAACAAAGAAAAATCCAAAAGAAACATATAATTATTTTTATGTAATATTGTTAAAATAAATGGTCCTTAACGGTTTTGACAGTTCTGGTTTTGGTTCTAGGTCTGGTTCTAGTAAGAATTACAACTAACCCAAAACCGTGACGGTTCTACACATTTGGACCTAGAACCATTAAGACAATACCAAAACCGCCCCATTCGATTTTGGTTCCATGATTCCAATCGCCATCCCTATCTGTTTGATTATGTATGTTGTGTTTTTGTTTTTAATTGGATTTAAGAATATGTGATTGATATTGAATTTTGAAAAAGGATATGTGGTTAATATTGAATATAAAATACATTGAAGAATATGCAATATATAAAGCACAAAAACTTTTTTAATGTCTCCGAAAGTTGCAGTTTCATTATCAGGTTTATTTGATCCTTTTTTGAATGGGGTTGCTAAAATCTCTGTTTCATTTGTTTTAATTTTGATTTGTTCTAAAGGTGGGTGTATAGATTAAATTATTCCATGTTGTATAGTTTCCTATTTTTTAAATTCATTTGTTTGTACATTGACTTGTTGACTTTCATAAGGCAATTGAATATTATGTTTTGATGTATACGTTTTAAACCATATAAAGAAAGGAATATTAATTTTTAATTTTTTTCATTTCATTATACCATTCTCCTTTAATTTCTTCAGTTTTTTGTTTAGTAAATGTACTAAAATACCATTTTCTTTTAAAATTATTTTCTTCTTGTAAAAAATCAATTTTTAAGTATTCTTTATTAATTTCAAAGTCTTCTTTTTGAATAGTATTAATAGTTTGAAAATCTGATAGTGTAGGTGACATTGGTGGTGATTGATTGACTGGTTCTACTACATGTATTGTATAATTTACTGAATAAGAAGGATTATTATTTATTTCACTTGCTTGTGTACTCCTAATATTAAAACTACTAGATTTTGGTAAAGAAAACGAACTCCTTGCAGATTTAATATTAGAATAACTTGATGAAGTTTCTCCTATTCTTAAAGAATTAAATCTTAATAATATTTTTCCTTCTGGATTTTGTGTGATTTGTGCTATTTCTTTTTTTGCTATATTTCTTGGTGGTAATAGGTTATCTATTATCCATACTTCTGGTATAGTAATTTTATTCCATTTAAGTAATTTTGGAGTATAAGTTGATGTAGGAGTTTTTTCTTCTGTTTCTACTGTTAATATTGTAGTTTCTCCTCTAGTATCTTGTAATCTACATATTGGATTAAATTCTGAGCTAGTTTGTTTAAAATATATTCTATAAAGTAGTAAATACTCATGCCTATTTTGTGTAAAAATTGATTCTGGTAAATATATATTTAAAACAAATGTGTCTAGTATTGTTGGATCATGCAGACTAACTTGAAAATTTGGGGCACAATTAAAATAAATTGCACCGTTGCATAAATTTGACTGTACTACTCCTAATAAGGAATCTTAAAATTTTAATAATGTTTTATCTCTTAATAACATCAATATTGGGGAATCTATTCCTATTTTTTATAATGGTTTGATAACTATTTGTATTAGTATGAAATATATATAATTAAACCCTTTTTGCTTATAATTTTCTATTGTTAATTGACTAAGTAATCTTATTTCTTCAAATTCATTTTGTAGAGTTAATGTTTCTTCATGTTCTTTTATTGAATAAGCAGTTTTAAAGTCAAATGTTCCTATTTCATATATACTGTTTGGTGGAATACTGGATAATGTATTTTTGTTTAAACTTTATTTAATATTAGTAATTTTTGTCATTTTTTCTCTTGAGCTAATTACTTTGAATGTTTTTCTAGATTTAGAATTTAAATATTTTCTAACTGTAGACGCCATTTTTGAATTATTAATAATTTCAAATTTTAGTACACAATCTTTCTCTGGACAAGATGGCCACGGGAACACCTAGGTTTACCAACGGCTTTACGCTTTTCACTCCTAGCTACCGGGAACACCTGGCTTGCCAACGTATGCACAACTCTCACTGCTACCTTTTTCTATCCTTAGAATTTTCTTCAGATACATTTAGTTTAAATAAAATATGGGATAAATACCCATCACAAACCTTATTTAAACAAGTTACTACAGGAGAATTACAACAAAAAATTAGGAATTTAAAAGAACAAATAAAAGAAATTCAAAAAGAAATTCAAAATCAACAATTAGAACAGCTTCAAACTCAAACAAGATTAACTATACTTGAATCACAAGATAAAAATAATCAAGCTTCTAGCTCACGAATAGAAGAAGATTATGTACAAATTGTAGACAAAATTAATTATCAAAAATGTTATATAGGAATATTATTACATATAGATAATTTTTTATAAATAGAGATAATTGCTTTAGTAGATTCAGGAGCTGATTAAAATTGTATTAGAGAAGGCCTTATTCCAATAAAATATTATGAGAAAACTTCTGAAAAACTACGTGGTGCAAATGAAATGAATTTAGAAATTAATTATAAATTATCAAAAGTTAAAATATGTAATTAAGGATATTGTTTTAAAACAACATTTATATTAGTAAAAAATCTCAGTCAAAATATCATTTTAGGTACTCCATTCCTAACACAAATATATCCATTTAAAATTAATAATCAATGAATTCATTAGAAAATCATGGGAACAAAATTAAGTTTTAAATTTTTATCATCAATAGATACCAGGGAAATTCATCAATTATAAAAAATACAATTACGAAACAAATTAATTTAATAATTAATAAACAAAATCATATTAATTATCTCCAAAAAGAAATTAAATATAAAAGAATTGAAGAAAATTAGAAAAGCCTAATATTAAAGATAATATAGAAGAAATAGAAAATAAATTTAAAAAAGAAGTATGTTCAGATTTGCCTAATCAATTTTGGGATAGAAAGAAATATATAATTACTTTACCATATATTAAAGAATTTAATGAAAAACAAATTCCAACAAAAGATAGACCGATACAAATGAATCAAGAATTATTATAACATTGTCGAGAAGAAATAAAAGATTTGTTAAATAAAAAGCTAATAAGAGAATCAAAATCATCTTGGAGTTGTGCAGCATTTTATGTTAATAAAAAACCTAAAATAGAAAGAGGAGTTCCAAGATTAGTAATCAATTATAAACCTTTAAACAAAGTGTTACAATGGATTAGGTATCCTATTCCTAAAAAAAGAGATTTAGTTAAAAGACTTTATGATGCAATATTATTTTCTAAATTTGATATGAAAAGTGGATTTTGGCAAGTTCAAATTGCAGAACAAGATAGATATAAAATAGCTTTTACAGTTCCATTTGGGCATTATGGATGGAATGTAATGTCATTTGGATTAAAAAATGCTCCATCTGAATTTCAATATGTTATGAATGATATATTCAACTTCTATACAAAATTTATTATTGTTTATATAGATGATATATTAATATTTTCTAAAGCAGTAGAACAACATTTTAAACATTTAATCTTTTATATAGTTAAGAAAAATGGATTAGTAATTTCTGCCCCCAAAATGAAATTATTTCAAACAAAAATAAGATTTTTAGGATATGATATATATCGAGGAACAATAAACTGTGTTCAAAGAGCAATAGAATTTGCTGACAAATTTTCAGATGAAATTAAAGACAAAAATCAATTACAAAATTTTTAGGATCTTTAAATTATGTTTCAAATTTCTTTCCAGATCTTAGAAAGTTATGCAAACCTTTATATTAAAGACTGTAAAAGAATCATTTGCCTTTGACAGATAAACATACTAAAATAATCAAAATTCTAAAAGAAAATGTTAAAACACTTTATTGTCTAGGAATTCCACATCCTGATGCCTTAATGATTGTAGAAACAGATGTCTCTAAAATAGAATATAGAGGTATTCTTAAGCAAAAACTACCAGAGTCAAATAAAGAAGACTTAGGTGGTGTTTGTTGCAATCACTTAACACTTTTTAAATCTAAACATTTTTTAGAGCTTAATTTACACCACTTAATAGGATGTTTGTTTGCTTTTTTAGATACCACTTAAAAATTGTGGAAAGAGAATATTTTACCTTTAATGTGATTTTTTTATCCTTATTAAAATGTAAAATATTTATATTTATATTTATATCATTTAAAAATTAAATAGTTAATAAAATTAAATCAAAATTCTTTTTCATTTAAATAATTAATATTATATTTCTTACAACCTTTAAAAAATAATTATTAACTAAAATTAAATAAAAATTCTATTTCATTTAAATAGTTGATATTATATTATATAAACTCATATGATATTATTGTATAACTATTATATCATTAATATTATCAATTTTTAAAATTCATTCCTGCAATTAGATCAAGTTTAAGCCATATCAATTTCTATAAAAAAAAAATTGTAAGAGTAGTATTTTATCCATTACATTTTGAGGATCATATTTTGAATCATAGAAGAATAATCCTATTAATTAAAGTATTTTCCATTTCATAAACTTAAAAAGAAAAAAAAACTAATACGATCTTTTAATTGACAATATTAAATATTAATTTTTTACTTTAAATTTACACTATTAAATAAACTAAAATGTCCTTAGCAATCTAATAAATAACTTTTGAAGTTTCAGTAAAACTGTCCCAATAATATGTAATAAAATTCTATCAAATATATTATCTATTTTAAAACTTGCTATTTATAATGATATCAAATTTTTTAATAGTTAATATTCAACATATTATTAGCTAATTAATTTGAAATATTAATAGAAATAAATGAAAGTTTACCAATTATAAAAAATATTTATCATATTTTAATATGGCAATTATAAATATAGTAGTAAATAATATAACAATTTGATAATAAATACTAAAACAATCACAAATATACCAAAATTGTACCTTTTAATAAATTAAAATAATATTCATAAATAAAAATTTGATAAAATTTATATTATTTTAATATGCAGGGATATTTATGGAATAAAATTTTTAAGACCTCATTTAGACAATAATTATTAAAAATTGGATAAACTTTATATTATTTTAATATGTAAGGATATTTATGACATAAAATTTTTAACACCTCATTTAGACAATAGTGATTAGAAAAAGTGATAAATTTTCGCTTTTTCAATTAAGTGATTTATCACTTAAAATAAGTCCTAAATGGAAAAACAAACAAAAATTTTAAGATTTAGATCTAAACACTTTAATTGTTAAGTGATAAGTAGAAGAAAATAAACACCATCTTAGTTAGGTATCATTCAACATTATGGCTCGGACCACAAAAGAATTATTCAACTATTAAAAAAGAAATTTTATCAATTGTTTTAATGTATTACAAAATTTCAAGATGATTTATTCAATAAAACATTTTTACTCCGCATTGATTGCAAATCTGCAAAAGAAGTTTTACAAAAAGATGTTAAAAATTTAGTTTCTAAACAAATTTTTGCAAGATGGCAAGCAATTTTATCTGTATTTGATTTTGAAATTGAATTTATCAAATGAGAAAACAATTATATTCCAGATTTCTTAACAAGAAAATTTTTACAGGACAAGATCAAAGTGTGATACACTTGGTGAGTCAAAATGTCAGACAAAAAGATTATGAAGGCCAGTGACTATGTCATGGCTAAAACAAATCAATTTATTCAAGTTGCAGGTGTGGGCAAAGTCCCAATTGCAAATACTTATTCAGCTCTAGCTGAATATCCTCCCTTATCATTTTTTCAAGCAGTAACTGGGTCATCTACCCAACCAAATACTCAAGTAGCAACTGGGTCATCTACCTAGATAGGATCATCTACTCAAAAATCCAATTATATAACCAAGAGTCAACGTTAACATCTTCAAGTTCTTCAATATACTAAGTCAGTTTCTTTAGCAGAATTAAAAACTATTACTCCAAGATTGTTCCTTCCAGATTGTCAATACATTACTGATAATCCGTCAAAAAATCGTCCATTTTATGAGTTAATTCTAGTTGACACTGATAGTGTTGAATTAGTTCATCACAAAGACCCAAAAAATCCTGATCAAATTTCTTACTCAACCTGTAAAATTAAGAAAGTCAAAACCCCTAGAAAATTTAGTACCCAATCTATTTGGACCAATGTTTCTTTCTCAATTCCTTATGAACCAAATAGTTATAATTATGTAGATTATCAAATAACTTGGTTTAATATGTTTTACCTCAGAACATTTATCATTCTTGGTTTATACATTTTGATACTAGATGTCAAAAATTTTATCCTTCCTGGTTCTTAGAATGGTGGTATTATCTAAGTCCCAATCCTGCAATTTATCCAAAACAAATTAATCAATTATCTTTTCCTTATTACAAAAAAAATGCTGATTGTCACGCCCTATCATCTCTTATTTAGAGACTTTATGGGTGATTGATTAAGAAAATAATAAAAAGACATAATCAATATCTCATTTTTTTTTCATACATATGTTTATACATATCACACGAATCCCTTACAACATCTGACTATTTGTTCAAAACAAACTTTACATACTTTGATGACTAAACTTAGTACATAAGTTGATAATCACATAACAAAATTTCCTATCACGATTTAGGCTAGTCAAAACATTTCTCAAAACCATTGCATGCATGAAAACGTCAGACTCCCTAGGAAAGCTCTGGAACACCACTAGTACGAATATCCTTTTGTGTACATGTGAAGGGAATGGATGAGCATAAAGCTCAATACGAAAGATTTTAATATTATACTAAATCACAAGTATTCAACCAGTTACTCATTTACATAATTACGCAACCAATTATAATAAGTTAAGCAATCATTCTCATTCACACATCAAAGTATCACTGATTCACTTAATAATCAAAATTTTTCATCTAATGTTTCCCTTAGACCCGTATCCAAACGGCCCATCCAAGGTCTAACATTGCAAGTTTATATTCGTGCTCCCCTTGGATCCGTATCCAAAACGGCCCATCCAAGGTCCAACACTAATAATTTCATACCCGCATTCTCCTTGGATTCGTATTCAAAACGGCTCATCCAAGGTCTAATGCATACACTTACAAGCCTTTCAATGTAATTTCTAAAATAAATCTCAAGGAAATTCAGTTTCTATGCAAAATCCAGGCCTGTTAAGAGGGTTACACACGGCCGGGTCGGTTCTGTAATTTCGCTCGACACTCGACATGTTTATTACTCAACACTCAACATTCTCTTAACTAGACACTCGATACATTCAAAACTAGGCACTCGACATATTCACCACTAGACACTCGACATATCCGTAACTAGACACTCGACACATTCACAACTAGGCACTCGACACATTCACAACTAGACACTCGACATATTCACCACTAGACACTCGACATATCTGTAACTAGATACTCGACACTTGCCACTCGACACTCGACACATCCACAACTAAACACTCGACACATTCACAACTAGGCACTCGACACATTCACCACTAGACACTCGACACATTCACAACTAGGCACTCAACACATTCACCACTAGACACTCGACACATCCGTGACTAGACACTCGACACTTGCCACTTGACACTCGACAAGTAGGTGTCGAGTAGTGTCGGATTAGATATCAATTTCAAAATATACAGAGTTGTGAACCTATTCGAATATGTCGGTTGAACCATCTAATTTCCAGATTTTGACCTCCAATTTTAAAAATTCACCAAAATTTCGTTTTAACTCCAAATTCAATAAAATTAGCAGCTATTCAAAGCTTCATATATCTATTTTTCTAAACAAAAGAAAAATTTTACAAATCCTAATCCAGCAAACACAGCAGCTCAAATACATAGAACTTTCACATGGACTACAACTCCCATCAAGAACAACCTCTACTTCACGTCATAAGCACATAACTTCACAAATAATTCATCATCCAATCAACAAACAACCAATTTAACAATAAATCACATGCATTGCAAACCAATATCAATCAAAGCAACAGAAAGAAATAACACGATTTAAGTATAGTGTTAGAAAATCCCTACTTGTTTTCCAAGCCTATACACCTTTTTTATTTTTCCCTTATTTTACTCTCTTTTTCTTCCTTCTCTTTTTCTTCTTCTCCTTCTTCTCTTTTTCTCTGTAACCATAAGACTCTCCTTTTCTATCGTCAAATGAAAATAACCCCTTCTGGAACCCTCATGACTCTCTTATATATATAAGGCCTTAATTCATGGGTCTAAGTCTACTTATTTTCCAAACCCATTTAATCCTTAGGCATAGTTTCTAAATTTTGTAATATATATATATATATAGCTACAAATATACATATATATATAATCTACCCTCCTAAAAAAATTTCGTCCTAGAAATTTGAAAATATGAGGAAGAAGTTACCTCTTGCATTCAAAAGCTCATGATACTTTCTTTGAATCTCCGACTCTAACTCCTATATGGCCTCTTCAATGCCATGATACTTCCACAAGACCTTGATTAACGGAGTGGTCTTGCCACGTAGGACTTGCACTCTTGTGTCCAGGATTTGAATAGGAACCTCTTCATATGAAACATCTTATTGAATGTCTAACTCACTTTAATCTAGTACATGTGTTGGGTGAGACTCATACTTCCTTAGCATCGATACATGAAATGAGTTATGAATTCCTGATAATCGTGGCGGCAATGCTAGCTCATAAGCCACTTTGCCAACCCGCCTTAGAATTTCAAATGGGCCAATGTAGCGTGGAGCAAGTTTACCTTTCTGTCCAAAACGCATCAAGCCTTTACGCGGAGACACCTTTAAAAACACATGGTCACCCACTTTGAATTCTAGCGGTTGTCTCCTTTTGTCTGCATAACTTTTCTATCGACTATGAGCTGTAAGTAAACGTTGACGTATCAACTTCACCTTTTCAGTTATCTCTCGTACAAGCTCAGGTCCTAATAAGGTAGCTTCTCCCACTTCTACCCAACATAAAAGGGACCTACACGGCCTACCATAGAGTGCCTCAAAAGGTGTCATTACAATATTTGACTGGTAGCTGTTGTTGTATGCAAATTCTACAAGTGGTAGATAATCCTCCCAATTACCTTGAAAATCCATCACACAAGCCCTCAACATATCTTCTAAAATTTGAATAGTACGTTTTGATTGACCATCAGTTTGAGGATGGAAAGCTGTACTAAATAACAATTGCGTACCTATAGCTCTTTGAAGGCTTTGCCAAAATTGAGCTGTAAACCTAGGATCTTTATCTGACACCACTGAAATTGAAACTCCATACAATCTCACAATTTCTTTAATGTACAGCCGACTCAAAACATCAACTGAATCGGTTGTACGTATGAGAAGAAAATGTGATACTTTTGTTAACCTATCTACAACCCATATTGCATCATTCCCTTTTAAAGAACATGGTAATCCAGTAACAAAATCCATGGTGATATAATCCCATTTCCATTCACCTACAGGAAGTGGTTGGAGTAATCCTACAGGCCTTTGAGGCTCAGCCTTCACTTGTTAACAAGTAAGGCATCTGGACACATATTCAACAACATCCCTCTTCATTCCTTTCCACCAAAATTGTCGACGTAAGTCATGATACATCTTGGTACCACCCGGATGAACAACAAATTTAGAGTGATGAAATTCCTTAAGGATATCATCTTTACACTCTTTACTTGATGGAACAAAGATTCTACCGTTGAATTGTAAACTCTCATCTGAACCAATTGTCTAATCAACACTTCCATCACCGTGTAACACTTGCTCATACAAGGCTCTAGTCTCTAAATCTTGATGTTGCAACTCAATCACTCTATGCACAAGAGATGGTTGAGCAACAAGTGTAAAAAGGCGAATTTGATCTCCACGATCCTCAACCAAGATATCATAATCACGAATAGTCCACAACATGCTCCACTCTCCTATCATCGCACTGACCATAGCCTTCAACTTTCTACTTAATGCGTCAGCCACCACATTTGCTTTGCCTGGGTGATATTGGATAGAGAAATCATAGTCTTCCCAATACTCCATCCATCTTCGTTGTCTCAAGTTCAAGTCTTTTTGGGTGAAAATGTATTTCAAACTTTTATGATCACAAAAGACTTCAAACCTTTCGCCATACAGATAATGTCGCTAAATTTTCAAAGCATACACTACCGCAGCAAGTTCTAAGTCATAGGTGGGATAATTCTGCTAGTGAGGTTTCAATTGGTGAGAAGCATAGGCTACAACCCGACCTTGTTGCATTAACACACACCCTAATCCATTCAAGGAGGCATCAGTGAATACTACATAATCAACTCCACGTTGTGATATCACAAGAATAGGTGTTGAAGTTAATCTTTTCTTCAATTCTTGGAATGCTTGCTCACATGCATCATTCCATTCGAATCTGACACCTTTCCTTGTTAACCTAGTCATTGGTGCAGCCAATCGAGAAAAGTTCTCAACAAAACGTCGATAGTACCCTGCTAGACCCAAGAAGCTACGTACTTCAAACACATTCTTTGGTGGTTCCCATTTCATAACTGCTTCTACTTTCGATGGATCCATTGAGATTCCTTGTTTTGACACCACATGGCCTAAAAATTTTAATTCTGATAGCCAAAATTCACATTTATTCAGCCTGGTATAAAGACAATGCTCTCTCAGCGTTTGAAGTGCTATACGTAGATGTTGCTCATGTTCAACTTCAGATGAAGAATAAATAAAGATATCATCCACAAACACAATTATAAATTGGTCTAAGTGAGGTCTGAAAATACAGTTTATAAAATCCATAAAGGCAGCAAGAGCATTAGTTAGTCCAAATGGCATGACCAAAAACTCATAATGCCCATAACGGGTACGAAAAGTGGTCTTTGGTATGTCTCCTTCCTTTATTCTCAACTGATGATAACCTGAACGAAGATCTATCTTGGAAAAACAACAAGATCCTCTTAACTGGCCGAACAAATCATCGATCCTAGGTAAAAGATATTTGTTTTTCACTGTAACTCGATTTAACTGCCTGTAATCTATACATAAACGCAATGAACCATCTTTCTTCTTCACAAACAATGCTGGTGCACCTTAGGGAGAAGTACTAGGTCTGATGAATCCTTTTTCTAGCAATTCTTCTATTTGTAGCTTTAGCTCTATCAACTCTGCTGAAGCCATTCGGTAAGGAGCAACTGATATGGGTGCCACATCTGGATACACCTCGATAGCAAACTCCACTTCTCTAGTTGGAGGTAACCCGGGCAACTCTTTTGAAAAAACATCAGGGAAATCACTTACCACATGAGGAAGTTCAAAAACCCCTTGATTAGTGTCTTCTACTAATATAATTGCTATCATGTTCTTGACCCCTTTCTTGTTTTGCGACCGAAGCTAAGAGTAATGCAATAATGCATATTTGTCCCCATAAAAACTGAAAATGATCCCCTCAGGTGTGTGAATTATCACTTTATTCTTGTGACAGTCTAATATAACTCGATAAGTTGACAACCAATTCATTCCTAATATCACATCATACTCAGTGAAATCTATAAGTATCAAATCAAATAACAACCTGTGCCCATTGATCTCTAGCACACAAGAACGACATATCCTTCCAACTTCTAAAGTACTACCCATAGGTGACTCCACGTGTAATACAGAGTCCAACAAATCAGGCTATAATCCTAGTGCAGATGCAAAATTGGTAGATATAAAAGAATGAGTAGCTCCAGAATCAAATAAGACACGAGCCCGTGCGTTAAAAACCAATAATATACCTCTAACAACCACGTTGTCTACAGGCTCTGTCGACTGAGTCAGAGCAAAAACTCGTCCCTGAGTCATCTGTCCCTGGTGTCTATTACTCTGTGATGGTCTTTGAGGCCTAACAGATTGAGAAGAAGCTGTTTGAGACCTCTGATATGACTGAGTATGACATCTTTGAGACGGTGGTCTAGGCTGTGGCTCTGACCCTTGTTGAGGAGTCAGTTGGGTCTGACTAGTGACACTTTGACGACCTTTTATCCCTGCTGGACAATCCCGTTGAATGTGACCGTATTGTCCGCATCTATAGCATCTGGGACACTGACGTCGCAAATGACTTGATTTCCCACACTCATAACAAACTTTCTGACTTTGTGAAGGCCCACTTGACATGGAGTCTTGAGATTGCAGTTGCTGAGACTGAGAATTAAAGGTAGTCTTATTGGAATAAGTTCTCTGTCTCTTAGCTGAACGATCATGTTGTCTCATTCCTCTAGAAGGTATGCCAATACCCCCCACTCTGTGACTCTGAGAGATCTCCTGTTCTGTAACTAAGGCAGTCTCCACCACATCAGCATATGTCTTCAATCTACACATTGCAACTGAAGGTCTGATGTCATCTCTCAATCCCTTTTGAAATCTCCAAGCCTTGCTAGCCTCATCTGATACCAAACCAGGCGCAAAACGGGATAAGGCAGTAAATCTTGCCTCATATTGTTGTACTGTCATATTCCTATGTCAAGTACATGAACTCATTTTCCTTCTAATCACGAAAAATTATAGGAAAATATTTGTCTAGAACGGCAGTAGAGAAATCTCTCCAAGTAAGGATATTTCCTTCTCTAATACGTTCAACCGATGTCCATCACTGTAATGCATCTCCTGTCAACAAGTGAGTTGCCATCCTAACCCGTAAATCTTCTTCAACTTGCAAAAGGTTAAAGAGGTGCTCAACTCATATAAACCAGTGTTCTGCAACATCTGGATTGGGCTCCCCACGAAAAATAGGTGGTTTGTGGCGTTGGACCTCTCTAAGTGCATTCTTCATTCAATTGTCGACACCTGTCACAAATACCGGTTGAGATGGTGGTGGTGGGTTAGCACGAAGAGTATCTCTAACTGTGTTTGCCACTGTCTCTGCCAATGTATTGGCCACATCTCTCATAGCCCTATAAAACTCCGACCTCTCACCACCCTCAGGTGGATTGGAACTAGAAGCACCTCGTGTACGAGAACTCAGTATCTAATTTTATCAATGACAAAAACATAAGTGGCAAAATTCTATAACATATAGAACAAAAACATAACAAACAATCATTCAAGGCACATGCAAGCACACAAGACATAACTCTACCCCTCCCAAACCATCTACATCCTTTTCCCAGGTCTACAGTAAAGCTTAGGCTCTGATACCACTCTGTCATGCCCTATCATCTCTTATTTAGAGACTTTAGGGGTGATTGATTAAGAAAATAATAAAAAGACATCATCAATATCTCATTATTTTTTTTCATACATATGTTTATACATATCACACGAATCCCTTACAACATCTGACTATTTGTTCAAAACAAACTTTACATACGCTGATGACTAAACTTAGTACATAAGTTGATAATCACATAATAAATTTTCCTATCACAATTTAGGCTAGTCAAAACATTTCTCAAAACCATTACATGCATAAAAACGCCAGACTCCCTAGGAAAGCTCTGGAACACCACTAGTACGAGTATCTTTTTGTGTACCTGTGGAGGGAAGGGGTGAGCATAAAGCCCAATAGGAAAGATTCTAATATTATACTAAATCATAAGTATTCAACCAGTTACTCATTTACATAATTACGCAACCAATTATAATAAGTCAAGTAATCATTCTCATTCACACATCAAAGTGTCACTGATTCACTTAATAATCAAAATTTTTCATCTAATGTTTCCCTTAGATCCGTATCCAAACAGCTCATCCAAGGTCTAACATTGCAAGTTTATATTCGTGTTCCCCTTAAATCCGTATCCAAAATGGCTTATCCAAGGTCCAACACATCAAGTTTATTTTTGTGATCCCCTTGGATCCATATCCAAAACGGCCTATCCAAGGTCCAACACATCAAGTTTATTTTCGTGTTCCCCTTGGATCCGTATCCAAAATGGCCCATACAAGGTCCAACACTAATAATTTCATACCCGTATTCTCTTTGGATCCGTATTGAAAACGACCCATCCAAGGTCCAATGCATACACATACAAGCCTTTCAATGTAATTTCCAAAATAAATCTCAAGGAAATTCAGTTTCTATGCAAAATCCAGGCCTGTCAAGAGGGTTACACATGGCCGGGTCAGTTCTGTAATTTCGCTCGACACTCGACATGTTCATTACTCAACACTCGACATTCTCTTAACTAGACACTCAACACATCCACAACTAAACACTCAACACATTCACAACTAGGCACTTGACATATTCGCCACTAGACACTTGACATATCCGTAACTAGACACTCGACACATTCACAACTAGGCACTCGACACATTCACCACTAGACACTCGACATATTCACCACTCGACACTCGACATATTCACCACTAGACACTCGACACTTGTAACTCGACACTCGACATTCTCTTAACTAGACACTCGACACATCCACAACTAAACACTCAACACATTCACAACTAGGCAATCGACACATTCACCACTAGACACTCGACACATTCACAACTAGGCACTCGACACATTCACCACTAGACACTCGACATATCCGTGACTAGACACTCGACACTTGCCACTCGACAAGTAGGTGTTGAGTAGTGTCGGATTAAATATCAGTTTCAAAATATACAAAGTTGTGAACCTGTTCGAATATGTCAGTTGAACCATCTCATTTCCAGATTTCAACCTTCAATTTCAACAATTCACCAAAATTTCATTTTAACTCAAATTCAATGAAATCAGTGGCTGTTCAAAGCTTCATATATCTATTTTTCTAAATAAAAGAAAAATTTTACAAATCCCAATCCAGCAAACACAGCAGCTCAAATACATAGAACTGTCACATGGACTACAACTCCCATCAAGAACAACCTCTACTTCACGTCATAAGCACATAACTTCACAAATAATTCATCATCCAATCAACAAACAACCAATTTAATAATAAATCACATGATTGCAAACCAATATCAATTAAAGCAACAGAAAGAAATAACACGATTTAAGTATAGTGTTAGAAAATCCCTACTTGTCTTCCAAGCCTATACACCTCTTTGATTTTTCCCTTATTTTCGTCTCTTTTTCTTCCTTCTCTTTTTCTTCTTCTCCTTTTTCTCTTTTTCTCTGTAACCGTAAGACTCTCCTCTTCTATCGTCAAATGAAAATAACCCCTTCTGGAACCCTCATGACTCTCTTATATATATAACGCCTTAATTCATAGGCCTAAGTCCACTTATTTTCTAAACCCATTTAATCCTTAGGCATAGTTTCTAAATTTTGTAATATATATATATATATATATATATATGAAACTCTACACTGATACTCCAGTTCAATCCTATGTCTAACAAATTAACTTCCATATAGATTTCCAAATTCTTTGGATTTTATCCTAGTCATATACTATTGAGCCTTATTACTCAAACTGTTATTTATCACTAGTCAGAGAGTTTATGATTAAGTGGTGGGACAAGTATGATATTTCAAGATGTTCAGGCCAAAGTATTCAAAACTAGATCAAGTCCGGGAAAAAGCCTGTTCAAGCACAAGCCAAGCCCAAAGAAAAATCAATCAAGCCCAATATTCCATCTAAAGTGGAAGCCCAAACTCAAGACAAGTCAACATCATCAAAAAGTTCTAAAAAGAAGAAATCAAAAAGTGAACAACTCAAGCAATTGATGGCAACAATTATTCAACAAATTTCGGACAACTCATCCGACAGTACTCCAGATAATCCAGATGAAATTAAATATAAAAGAATTGAAGAACAATTATAAAAACCTAATATTAAAGATAATATAGAAGAAATAGAAAACAAATTTAAAAAAGAAGTATGTTCAGATTTGCCTAATCAATTTTGGGATAGAAAGAAACATATAGTTACTTTACCATATATTAAAGAATTTAATGAAAAATAAGTGATTTGTTTTTTAAAAGTATCGTTACTAATAAATCATGTAGAATATGATTTCTTTAAAAATGTATGATAATTTCTATTGAACATCTTAATAAACTATTAAATATCTAATTTAGTTTAAAAATTGATTTATTCAAGTTTTAAAATAGTAAGTGTATTAGTGATAAAAGCGTGGAGAGCATATTTGGAGGTTCATATAACCATATCATTAAATAGTTAAGAATAATATAACATGAGATTTTTAAAATTCATGTCAGTATTTTTGATAAATAAATTAAAGGAAATCATTAATACTATTTGTATTCAAATAAAAGCTAAATTTTTTTATTTTTTTCTATTTAGATAAATCTATCTGAAAGAGAAAGTTGAGGACTAAAAAAATAGTCCAAATTAATGTACATCTAAATGAATAAATATCATTCAATTTAAACTTCATACCTCATAATAAGTAATAACTTAGATTAATGTTTGGGCAATAGCAAAACCTTTGGGTGGCCGATGCTAAGCCTAGGGTTTCATGAAATTTCTTCCCAAGATGCTGGAGAATGACTTATGTAGAACAAGTATACCACCTCAGCATAATAATTTGGTAGGCCTATCTAATGAAATGACAACATATGATTATGAATATTGAAGACAATTCAGCAACCCTATCCAATGAAATGATGATATGCGATTATGGATGGTTGAAAAAATTAATAAAAAACTGAAAATTTAACTATATTCAACACATTGCTAAAAATTAGTGGTTAGACATACCACCTCAGCAATATGTCTATTTTATATAAGTATTTTTAAAGACACTGATATTCTTCTAACTTGTGGGCTTTTTTCTTTTTTTTCTTTTTTTTTTCTAAGAATACGCTTTCTCTCCTTTTCTCAGTTAGGCTTTTTTCATGGGCAGTTGGGTTGGGCTGAACTCCTTCCTTGGAGAATGAGCTTCTTTAGGCCAGATTTTCTTTCATTTAAGCCAGTGTTTCCCGAGTCTTGGGTGCCATGGAGATTGGGCTTTAAATTTCTTTTTCCATGAATATCCTAGATATTGCGCTTTAAAGCATACTAATAGGTACTTTGAGATACATATAAATTTAATTTGCAATTATTTACCGCTAAATTGAATGAAAATCGAATAATATATCTAGAAATAAGAACAATTTAGTATTATTGATAATGATGTTACCATATTGTATAAATAAAAAAATATAAAATGTATGAAAAAGATAATGAGTTAAATCCTTCATTTTAATTTTTTTTGTAATTCATAATTTTAATTATTTTTCAAAATTGATCCCATTAAACAAAAAAAAAAGAATTTTCTAACGTCGTCATATTGAAGTTAATTAAGATTGTTTGCGGTGGTTGTTGTGACAGCTAAGATTAGAAGTTTGGTGGTTAGAATTATGAATTTCAAAAAGGAGCAAAAAATAAAATGGAGATGGGACTTTGTACTAATGGATGGGGCACATTTTAGTGTTACTCTTGCATTTATTTTTGATTTATGTATATGATTTGCACAAGATTATGGCAATCCAAATTCTTCACAACTCTGTTGTAGATCTCCTTTCATCTTACCATGGAGGAGCTGTTGCAATTGGTGACATTGACTGCGGTTGTAGATGTGGTCACTTCGATTTATAAGTCAATATCCGAATAAATTGTTTAAATTTAGAAAGAGCTATAATGATTAAATGAAGAAGCTTAGTGACTTCTCCATCCTATGTTTATATAATAGAGTAAGTGACTTTGGTATATGTAAGCTTTGTATAGCCAAATCAGATCTAATTTTGAGCCTTGTGTGGGTTTTTAATAAGTAGTCCAACATAATTGGTTCTATTTGCACTCACAGCCAATCAAAGGAACCCCCTTTTTGAAATACTTTTCAATGATAAATCTATCCTATATCAAATTACTTAAAAACTTAATATAAATTAATAATACTTACCTTCATTTTTTTTTTAATAAAACACTTTTGACACCCTACTTATTATGAGTAAGGTTGATGAAATTGTTGGGATGTTCGTATATCATGAACTAGCTCAAGGTTATTGGAATTGGCGTTTTCAACTTAAGTAAATTTTTATATATAAAAGATAATTTATAATTTTTGATTCTAGAGCAAGTTATGAAGGCAACCATTATAATTGCATCCAATAAACGCTATAAAATAAGAATTGATTAGTAGATTGGAAAGCCATGCGCATTTGCATGGGGAAATTGATATCTAGTGGGGAAAAGATGAAACAAAACAAAGCATCCCTTAGTGGAGATTTCCCATCCATGCGTGGATGCTCCAACTTTTTATGAAATATAAAAAGATAAGGAGTCCTTGCTGCGGCTTTTCCAAAAACAATAACTTAAGGAAGTTGAATTTATGTAAGTAATAGAAACCACCACTGTGTTCTTTTTTGAATTATGTGTTTTTGTTTCCAAAATGATTTGAAAAATGAATTTCTATAATTTAGAGAAACTATTTTAAGTAAAGGATATGTATTTGGAAATGAATTCTTAAAATGCAAATTTGAAAATGGTTTTAAGAATATATGTTTGGAAATAAATTCTTGAGCTGAAATTTTAAAAACAAAAATAAGATATGTGTTTTGAAATGAATTATTGAAATCAAATTTTGAAAACAAAAATATAAAATGCGTTTGGAAATTATTCCAAAACACTTGTTCTTACAAATTTATAAATAAAAAGATTATTAACAAATAATATTTTAAACTAAATGCATGTTCTCATTATACATATTGTTAACAAATAATAAATGCTTAATTATACAAAAAAAAAAATCACTCTTTGCTTCCTACGATATTTTCACCCAAGTATTTTCTTCTCTTTTTCACTTCACTTTATAGTGCTTACTATAAATGTGTTTAGTTAAAATTAAAAAAAACTAAGAAACATTCAAACAATCTTCCAATGCATACTTTGTCTACATATATACATACATACATATGTATGTATGTACATACGTATATAATGCACGGGCTTCAAAATTGTATATGTATGTATATATAATATGACATAATATTATTTATTACTATTTCCTTACATAACCGAATGCAATGCAATAAAAAACAAATCTATGATTACAAACATCTATCTCCCATGTTGAATATAATCCTGCCACATCCTTATAGCTATATTGTTCCTATATAGTCTCCATGCTTATGTTAGTTCAATGGACATGTTCAGTTCAATTGTGGGCATATCTCCATGTTCCTCCTCCATAACTTCAATGTCATCCACCTCGTATCTTTTAAACAATCTATCAGACCTACTGTTAAGTCGAATAAAATTATGTAATGTACAACATGCCATAGGAATAAGACGTTGGGATTGGAGACTGAAATTAGACGTTGACTTGAGAATTAGAAATCTTTTCTTCAACACTCCGAAACACCTCTCAATTACGTTACGCAATGATGCATGTCTTTTATTAAATAACTCTTCCTGTCCAGTAGGCTGTCTTCCTCCCCCTCTAAATTCACTTGCTGATACCATTGGCCTCTATAAGGAGTAAGGAATCCTTCCATGTTACTATAGCCTGAATCAACCAAATAAAAATAACCTACATACTATAGTTAGCGTCGCATGCACATGCATAGCTTCATCAAAATTGGAAACATGTTACAGTAGTTTATACATTATTTCTAAGTAATTTATATCTGTGTCTAGCATAGGAAAATCACTATTCTCGTTGTAAAGTGCATCTTGTAATAACCTTGAATCATTTGCACTGCCTTCCCATCCCGTTAGCACATAAGTAAATAACATATCGAATGAGCAAGCACACATTATGCTTTGGGTCACGTCACCATGCCAATTACGGTATGTCATTTGCTTATGCGCTGGTACCGATGCTACAATATAGGTGCCATCAAGCACTCCAATGCACCCCCATATCAACTACTTCATTAGCATAGTTATATTCATACAAAAATTGAGGAAATATGCTACTTTATACCTGAAAATATGGGTAAAACTTGGGATTATGTCGTACTTCTGGAGGTGTTGCACCTAAATTTCTTGGTTGCATAATTAGTGTCGCTAACCGAATTAATGCATCAAGCGCTCACTTAAATTGTCAGCCTATAGTATTGGTTGATCAATAAAATCGCTCAACAGTAATGCGATAACGAACACTTTGTGATACTATATACAAGAAAATCTCCACTGCCTCAAGTACGCTTATGTGGTCATGTTCATCCTACTCAATCAAATTATCTTCAACTAGCCTATCACATAAGTTGTGAAATATATTTGCATCCATTCTAAAGTGAGCAAACATCCTATTATCATTCCTTCTTAGCATATCCAATATCCATTCCAGGCCTGTTAGTAATGGAACTTCGCATTGTGGAACTTGCCGTCGAGGGTGCCAAAATCGTTGTTGACATTGTCTCCGTTGATATTCATGTGTTGCAACTACAATTGAACACCAATCTATTATGTCTATAGAGTTGTCAAATTCACAGCTTGAGTTATCATCTACCATTGTATATACTCTATTGAAAATACTCCATAACAAATACTCATAATGTAGCCTGATGCATGTGATTGTGGCATAATATACTCACAAATTATCAACATTAAATTTGCTACAATCCACCATTACTAAAAGTAGTATAATAAGCTCAAATGATAGCTATGATATGACTAATAATAAAAGTTCAAAGCTAAGGCATTATGGAATAGTCAAACACTAGTTTATAGTAACATTAATACATAATGACATTAAAATATCCGTAAAAGATGACAAACAAAGACAGACATAATACAACAGTAACAATAAAGTTTGTGTCTCAAGAAGGCATCCAGATAAGAGTTACAAACCAAAAAGCAACTGAACAAACACCTAAACTATTGGAAAGGAAACTATCGTACACATCACCTATAAGGTTGATAGCCACTCCCTCCTTCTCTCATCCGAGAGACCTAGAAAAATAGTCCTCTAATAGGTTTTTCAGCTATAATGTTCAAGAATTTTATGAAGACATCTTTCTCAATACCACCTAAATCCTCACAAATGTCAATGCACTCTTGAATTGGATTCTTTTGAGGTGGTGCTACCCCTGAAGGGCCACTCCTACTTTCTTGACTTATTTTCTGACTCATAAGCCCACTGGCTACCTTGAGAAAGTTGTCCATTTGATCATTGTTTTAGGTTGAACAACGATCAAGGTTCCTATTAGGTGCCCTACATGGCCTTTTCCTCCTACCACTCTCGGCAATGGACCCTACAACTGGGTCATCCTCCTCCTCATTTTCTATATCATGAACATCAACGTGGACTCCAAAGTTCATAAAATTGTCCTCCACTTCCCGATCCTCATCTGAGGTTGGGGGCATTTGTCTTGAAGAAAACCTCCAAACATCAGTTGCAGTAGAACTATTAAATATAACTCCTAACATGTCATAGTGGTCTAACCCCCTCCGTTTAAATTGTTTTGCAGATGGAACTTTCTGCAGGTAACATAAGTTATTAGTTTTGAGTAAATACATATAAACATGAGTAACTCTAATTCAAAGATTTACCTTAAGGTACTCCTTCCAAACATCCTCAGATGTTGTCACTGTATTAGTATCAGGATTCCATCCAAAGCCAGTGGAGGTAATTAAATCAGAGAATTCACAATGTTTTTTTCTAAATCAGTTGAACTTAGACTTAAGTTGAGGCACAGAATAACGATATTGGGTTTCGTTGTATAATTCGTCTAAAATGGTATTCCATACCTTCTTTGAAAATGTTGAAGTTTGTAATTCACCTTTTAAAACATACTCATGACACAAACGAATAAAAATATATTCTCTCTTAGTATTCCATTCAGCTTTGTCATCATGTTCATTGGCATTTGACGTCATACCGTTACACCTAATACTACAAAATAAAAGGAAAAATTAATGACACATAAGCATTGTACATGTAAGCATTGTACCTGTTTATAATTAATCACAGTCTAGGACACCGATTGGAACAACTGTTTAAAATTGTACCTGCAAAATGTATATTTAGAGAGTTAATTAATTTTTATGCTAATCCATTTAATTTTTATGCTAATCCATTTAACTGTGTTTCATTAATTAGAAAATTATATATTATTCATTTTATCTTTATCTCAAGATTCACAAAATTAATCTAAATTTTCCTATTACAAAATTGGTCAATCTCAAAGATTCTAGAAACTTAAAAATAACCATGACAAGCACATCTTCATTAAAAGCAAGACATAACTGTAACATAATAAGTAGTGTGCTTTGGAATATGGACTAGCAAAGAATTATTTTTTCTTCCCATTCACAAACACTGCATATTAAATTAATCTTATACCAGCAAGCATCATTAAAATACTAGCATATGCTTTGTAGTTCTAGAATGCGTATATATTTATGTCGTAAATTTAAATAATTTGTATTCAATATACGTCTTTGATATGATATACTACATGTGCTAATCTGAAATTATGGAGGTTCCCAAGGTCAATGTAATTTTCATAATAGGTGTACTTACAATATTGTGTATATATTAAAGAGTATTTACTTTTTCACAAATAGACTCAAATACGAAAGTTCTACAATTATATATGAATGCCCACAGACAAAGTTTATAAATATTAATTTACCAAAGCATTCTCTACTAATTTTCTATTTATTGTATTTTGTATAAAATTTTTTTTTTGTTTCTTAATTTAAATAAATGGCGAATTCAACTTCACTCTTTATTATCATAGCATGGCAACACAAGTGGGATGACTGGCCTAGTCTTGTAGAGCTACAAGTTATCGACAATCTAATAAAGACTTCAAAGATAACTAATCCTAATTTTATTTTTATTTATTTATTTTGATTCTTTTGTTAAGGCTTAAGCCGCAGTCTCGCGAGCTACTGTTTTCATGTTCCTAGTTGTGATGCTTCTCGGATGTGTTACAGAACAAGTGGTATGTGTGTTAAACACGGGATGTAGTAGCAGTTAAGGAAAACGAAACACAAAAAAAAAAATTCAAAAAATAGAGGTAAAAGTAGATATATGGCGTCCTGCAAGAATGGACAGCAAACACACAAAAAAGGCAACTAATAAGATGAAAAAACTACTACAATATGACCTCTTACCCAACACAATAACGATCTACAGGGCTGATTTTAGAGTCAAGGTGAATGAAGGTGGAGATCAACTTGAGAGTAGAAGAATGAGATGCGGTACAGGCGAGAGAAGACGAAATGTGCTCCAGAAAATGGAGAGAGAGAATGGGGAACTATATTTGAATTGTTAAGCATAGTAAACGGTAATATAAGGGCAGCATACTATTTGTGTATTTTGGGACAAAATTAGGGGTAGAAACAGAAACATGTTGGTTTTATGAAAATGAAATTTGGAAACAAAAAAAGACAAGTATCCCCCGAATCCCAATAAGTTGGAAACAGAGAATATTGGATACGAAATGTAAAAGAACACAGCCTACAAAAATGGATCTTTCCTTAAAAACTTATCATTTTTTTAATTAAAAATTATTATCTAATAATCAAATCACCAAGAAATACTTTACTTTGCATGTTTCATATATTTAATGGGGTGGAACCCTCGGCCTAAAACTGCCTAACACGCAGGGTTTGGCGACCCTTTGCCCAGCCAGCCAATGTTTAGTCAGACCATGCCATTTATGGGCTATGTTATACCATATCACAGGTTGCAGATAACTACACATTTAATTTGACAAATTGCTCAACCCAAAGTTATTTTTGTCAATCTAATGAACAGAGGATGAAACCGAAGATTGGCTTTAAATTCTTCTACCTTTTTTCCATCTTGTGATACATAAATTTTATTAAATTATGATCTACACTAGAGGTTAAGCCTATTATTATGCAGACTAAGAGTTTCATATTTGGAGCCTTGTACTTTTTAAGGTTTAAACAAACAAAATCAATTAATAGAGTTGAGTGATAAAAAATGTAAATATTATAGTGTGTTAATACAAATACGAAACTCTTGTTCAACCTCATATTGGGCTTAACCTTAGGCATACTTAGTGATATTAACCCACCTTATTAAAATTAGGGATGGCAATTTGACCCGCCGGGTCTGGGGCTCCGATGTGACCCGCAAAAATGGGGCGAGTTCGGGGCAAAATCGGGGCATGCCCGGGTCTGGGGGTCCGGGTCTGAGTCCGGTCCGGGTCCAAGCCCTTGGACCAGTTGACCCACCCCGCCTTGTAAAATATAGGGTTGTATTTGTCAAGTTTTAAAATTTTAGGACAGTTTAGTAATTTTTAAGGTTATATTTGTTAAACTTTTCATATATGTAAATTCTTCATAATTTTACAAACAATGCAAATATTTTACTAAAAGTAATATTTTAATTAATAATTAACATTTTTTAGTATATTAACATCAATTTTCTCATGTTATAATAACAAAATAAAATATTTGTATTTTATAGTAATTAAATTTGTATAATATATATAATGTTGATATAGATTATTAAGTACTAATTAAATTATTATAATATTAACAAGATTATTTCCAAAATGTATACCTTCAATATAACAATATATTATTTTCTAAATATGTAAATAGAAATATGATAAGAACAATCTTATAACATTAAATATATGATTTATTTAATTTAAATTCATTAATTGAATTATTAATGTTTTATAAATATATATAATGTTAATTAATTGATATATGTCAATAATAATAATAATAATAATATTATTATATTGAAATTAAATCAACATGCTACTAGAAAATTATTTTATTGTATTATCAAGTATTTGAAAAATTATCAATTAACTAGTTTACAAGCAATAATACACTTTTAATATTATTTCTAATAAAGTATGTAACATTATTACTAATAAAATCAAATGGTAATTAGTGGTAACTATTTTTTTAGATGATATAACTAATTTATACAATTATCATTTAACTTGCATAATAATAATGCCAATAAAAATGAAAACTTACATAAACTTTATGGGTAATAGATTTTTTTATATAATATAAATTAACTTTAATTCTTTTAAGTTTAAATACAATCACCATTTAGTTTATATAATACAAATATAAATAAAAATTTCTACGAAGATTTTTTTATCGAATGTAAATTAACTTTTTTTTTTAACTTTTAATGATTGTCGAATAATTAGATTTATTAATAAATATTTTTCATGTGTATATGTATTTTATGTTAGATTAAGAATAAATTATATTTATGTTATTTTAAAATTTTATAGATATATGTATATTTTTTTTTAATGAAGTAGATTGAATATAAATTTTTTATAATTTTTAAATAATGGTTATAAATATATTTATATTTTACATAAAATAATTTAATAAAATTTAAATTAGACAGGGTGGGGTAAGAAAAAATTCAACGAGGCGGGGATGAGTACTTGCCACCCCGAACCCGTCCCGCGTTGCCCTATTGCCAACCCTAATTAAAATGGATAAGATTTATTATATTCTCTTGTCTATTTATTATATTTTAGATCAAAAATTTTTGATCATATATTGATGTTAGACTCTCCATGTTGAAAGTCTTTAAAAACCTAAGAAAGCTTATTTCAAGAAAGAATCTTAATCAATTTCGTATCAACCATCAAAGATATCGTTGGATTATATTCAGTAAAAATTAATCATGATAGAATCTTAATACATTAGATATAGGGCTTTTTTCTATAGTAATATATATTCAAAATTTATCTTAAAATCATGTATCTTAAATTATATGATTATATATGACATAAAATTAAAACTATCGTATCATTTATTATATTATTATATTATTTATTTAAAAAATATTAATTAAATACATATAATTTATGGTTAGGACTTACTTCAGAAGATTTTTATTATGAATGATAATAATGACGAGATTCCCTAATTAATTCACTAATTAACAACTACATCTACCACGGTGGCGATCAAGTACGCCGTTCAATCTTTTCCTGTGGACTTCCACGATGGGGTGAAGACAAAAGCATCCATAAATCACGGCTTCATCGATCAAACGGTGGAAATCACAAACAACCATGCACCATTTTCAAGGAGGTCATGATGATCACGATTCAGCAAATCATAAAAGTCGATAAAGCGAACAAAAGGATGGGATAACAGAGGATGATTTGGTTGGTGTCTATCAATTGCAAAAAGTCCAAAGCCTTTTCTCACATTGAATTTGACTGTAACCCCCTTTGTTGCTCTTTAAAGCCAATATGTGCGTCCACACCTTTTGTCATCTTTCCAACAAAAACATGAGCCTGTGTAAGTCATTTTCAATAAGACACTCGCATGACTACTTTTGAGTCCTTTTTATTATTTGAGGTAGTGTTATTGTATCCATTTTAATTATTAGTTTAAGAAAAAGGTATCACAATCTGTTTAATAATTCAATTCAATAATCCTATTAACCTAGTAATATTGCTAAACCAATAATATTTAGATGGAAAATTCTAAGCCTTAGTGTGAAACATCGATATGCGTTAGGAATTTTACAAGCATCACTAAATCTATTATTGTCTATTTCAATCAGTTAAAAGTATCTTTTAAGATTCTAAAACCATCAAGAAACAATAAAATAATCAAAATACACATATTTATGTAAATGTAAGGGTTTATTGATAGTTTTTGTAAATCTTTAGAGGACTATTAAATTTTGACCATCTTAGGTTTCTATAAAAATTATTCTCTATTCTAATTGCACCAAACTTGACGGTGTTAAGAACTCAACGGGACTAACGACTTGTTTGTTTTAGCTTAATCAAGTAGAGCTTATTGAAATATATTTTATTAGAGTAAAAATTATAAAAATAGAACTTTTATAAAATAATTAATGGCTGTTTGGTTGGATAAGCATACAAGTATTTATTAATGTTAAATTATCAAAATTATTTTTTTAGAAATAATAAGATAAATATTTTAAAATATAGGAATGGTATATTTGATATTTGACAACTTAAAAAAAAATCTTAAAAAGAGTTTTTATCAAAAGTCTCAATTTTAAGTTTTTTTTAAAGATATAAAATAATTTTTTTAATCAATTATAAGCCCTTCTTCTTATATGATAGTTAAGCAATCTAAAAATATTTTAAAAGAGTTTTTAAAAAATAACCATTTTGACAAGTAAAAAAGAGGTGAATCAATCGTGCTCTAAAGCATTTAATTCATCTTGAGTAAAAACTTTATTATTGGCTTTCAACACTTTCCAATCATGTGTCCTACTTAATAATTATGTTACTTTGAACCCGAGTATGCATGATACACCTATAATAGTGTTTGAATCCAAAGTTAATTTGCCTAAATTAATATAGTACATCACTTTATTTACTCTAATCGCTATAATGATCAATAAGATTAATGGAGTGGAATGAAATAAACATTAAAAATGAAGAGAGAGAGGAAATCATCAAGTGGAATGCCAAAAAATTGTTAATGCCATGTTATGTGTAGTATCCAAGTATTTTGGCAAATCTCCTTAGATTTATCAGCTATTCACGTTAGATTTTGTTTGGTATTGTTTATTTAACCTTTTGTTATTAAATTTAGATTACATTCAAGATAAAATTTTACTTGAAACAGAATTGGATATAATTTCTAACAGTTATTTACCTTTTTTCGTATCATAATTTCTTTAGCGCCTCTATGAATAAATATAGAAATACATCCAATAAAGTACTTAAAACTATTATTTAAGAGACAAATTCATTTTTTTCCTTGACAAAAAACTAGTGATACATAAAATATTTTAGTGCTATGATAGGTTTTTGAAGACATCATCTTGAACACACATGAAATTACGTTTCTATTGCTTCAAAATAATAATGCCAATTAAGGATTTCATTACTTCTTTTATGTATAGAAATTAAAACTAATTATAAAATACATTAATAGACATATTCTCAATTTTTAAGAATAAAAATTAATTTCACATTTTCCTTTTACAAATTACCTTGTAATTGTTTTTTTTTAATTGTTACAAAAAAAAAAACTTAAAGTGTCATAATAAATGACTATGATTGTTGGATTAGATGGTAATTTTGCTCATTAAATGTAGTAAAATATATTTACTATAGCTATTAAATGGGTTAGGTTAGATGGTTACTTTTGCTTATTGAGTAGAACATAATACTTAACTATAGCTATCAAATGTATGGCTATACTAATTTAAAAAAGAATCATAACAAATATTTACATATGGGTTGAGATATTTAATTTAAAATTTCTGACTTAAAAGTATACATAAATTTTTTATCATTGAGCACACTTATTTAATAATTTAAATTGTTGAGTTATCTAGTGATGATAAATGTTTACTAATAATGTATCTAACTATTATTAAGTATTATATCCATAGTTGATAGATAAATTTGGTACCTAAAGGGGTGGTAATCGTGTCGTGTCGTGTCGACCCATTTAATTATTCGTGTCAAAACATGAAACCCAAACCCACCCGATTATTAAACGTGTTACCTACGTGTCGTAATCGTGTCATATTTAATTCGCATAATTTACTTAATTGTTTAACTTAATTATATATAATATATTATATTCTCTATATTTAAATCAATTAAAATTATCTTTAGAATATAAACAATTGTTAGTATAAAATATTATTAAAATCATCATAATTTATTATTTTATAAATTAATTTATTTTATAGTATAAATATTTCAATTTTATAATATATATATTGTAAGTAGGTAATAATTTATATCATTGAATGAATTTACATATTAAGAATGTACAAAATATATTTAACTATTCGTGTCATTAAACGGATTGGCGTGTTGAACACCTTCAACACTAACCGACCCATTTATTAATCGTGTAACATGTTCGTGTCGTATTCGTGTCGTGTTCGTGGATCGTGTCAAAAATTGTCACCTCTAAACTTAATTAGGACATCTAAAATTTTTAAAATGCTATTTATTTCTTAAAATTTCGATATTGATATTTTTGTTGTATTGCAAAAATAACTAGGCACAAATAATTTACTTATCATGATCATATCCAACATTAAATATCTCATATAGTGTCTAATAATATTCGATGTAGTATCTAATATTATCTGACAGCGTTTTATGCAACATTTGATAATAAACGATAACGTCAGATTGTGTTCGGCGTCAAGCATATACTGTTGAACAGAACACGACATAAAAAATTTTTAGATCTGATCTATCTATCTAAGAATCCCTTTAATTGGTGTTTTTTTTTTTCTTGACTGATCCGTAATTTTTTTTAATTAAATCGACGTTGCAGTATAAGACAAGATGGCCTCACACACAAGGTAAGTCGGTAACGTCTCATGGTGGGCACAACAGATGCATGCGGTGCATGCAAGATTTTCTCAACCGGCGGCGAGGAAGTTTGCCTAATGTTCCACGTATCCCATATATCTGTTATTGCATATTATCCCTTGATTTGATGCGTTGTACAGTATAATATAATATAACATTAAAAAATTATATTATATTTGATCAGATTTTTTAGATTATATAATATAATACGATTATTATAGCGATAGTATAATAATATTATTTACATAAAAATTAAACATTTTTATATCAAATATACTCATAAGTTAATACTGAATTGCTTATTTTTATCTCAATTTTTACTAATAAATACCAAAAAATTATATAAATTAAATATTTATATATTTATATGATTAATAAATAATTTATTAAATTTTAAATAAAATTTAATTATTTAAATAAATAAAAAATTTAATAATTCAATTTTTATTTTAAAAAAAATTTTAATTATTATTTAAATTTATTTTATATTTAAATTAAATTTTTTATTTTAAATTTCTTTTGCCTTTTATCTAATACAATGCTCTACGAAACATAGTATAGTATTACATCTTATCTAATTTTCTCCAATCTAATCTAATCCAATTCAAATAAATTTATATTACCCTATACAATATTATATAATATATCAAACATATCTTAAAATAACAAATAGCCATGCATGTTATACAATTAACAAACATCAGAGAGAAAATTGATAGAGCAATCTAATAAATTATATTCTTAGGAAATAATTTTAATATATTCTCTTTCACGTTTGGAATCTTTAAAATGATTTTGGGACAGCGAAATGGTCTTACCCAAATCACATGTGGTGTACAAGCAAAACGACAACTGTGGTGGGACAGACCTCACATGTTCTCATATGGTAACCGTTAACAGTAACTACCCCAATCATATGCTTTAATAGTACTCTCACCTAATTATGAAAAACATTTTTATTACTTTTTTCTTGTTCTTCTTTTTTTATTTTCTTTTATTTTTTCTTTTATACTTTTGTCATCATCATATCGGGCCACTAATTTTACGGGCGTCTAAAAACCACTGGGTTTACATTTGAATAATTAATAGTAGTCATCTGTAGGAGAATTGATTTTGTAATTTTATTATATAATGGCAGACCAATTAAATAATTATTTTTGGTTGATGATAGATGATTGAAAATGATAGTTGACAAATGACAATTGGGTTAAATGATGTTTCCTTTTCTTTATTTGTTTTATATAAAAATTTTAGAAAGTTAAAGGGTAAAAATCTAGGGGAAAATTTTCAATGAGCATTGATTGCTTTTGAAATTCATCGAAATATTTTCTATCGGAATTTTTTGCTTGATTGCTTATGATTTGACTTTTTCATAGAATAGAAAAAGTTGAAGGAATAAGGAATTAGAGTTCTACTCCTATTAGAAACGTAAATTTCTAAATTAGGTAAAGAAAACTTCGCTCAAATGTTTAGAAGTCCTTACAAGATCTAGCTTTTAAAACCCCAAAACCTTTGTTGAAGGTTGAGAAACGATTTACCAAATACATCTTGAAGCAAATTATTTCTTTATTTATTTTAAAAGAAAGATAAAGAAAAGCTAGTATATTGTCTTGTTAAATACCTTTAAATAAATTGCATAATCACAAAAGCTTATGTGGCATTCAATAAAAACGTGTATGCTTGTGTGTGTATTATTTTTTATATTTCTATATTTATTTTTTATCCTTTTCATACGTTCAATCGCAAGTTATGTAGTATTCCATGTTTGAGGTAGTTTGGTGTGGGAACATGCCTCATAATATTTTAATTTAATTTTTTCATACAAAATTGTTTAAGTGATTTTTTAATTAAAGGGTCCACTAAGATCATGCTTTATAATATAAAAATTAAAAATATGAAATATATCACATAAATATTTACCTAATCCACTAATATATGAAAATAGTGCAATGCTATGATACAACAAGCTATAATGATTATATGTGAATTTTTTAATAACGCATATGTCATAACTTAAAGATTATTTATTTATATAAATATTAGCTCTGTCAATATAATATTTATAAATGTATTATTAGGGTATAATCGTTTTAATTCAAAATTTTAATCAAAATATATAAGCATTTTGATGTAAAAAATAACACTTAATGTTGCTAACTCCCAACAAGTTCAACTCTAAATTGTTGGCTTTAAAATAAATTAATGAAAATTTGAAATTCTTATGACTTATTTTTCGTATTATTTACCTATCCCATTATATTAATATGAATTTAGAAAGTCTTAAAGTACCCATTATGGTGTGTAAAACATTGAAAAAGATGGAAACATTTTTCTTATTTTGACTATTAATCCAATTTCAATTGATTTTTGGAAACACTTTTTCAACAATTTTTCTTAAAAATTAAAAAAATTCGTCTAATATAATCAAATAATTTATTATAGACCTTGAGATGGATGTATGCTACTTTTGAACATTTGAACTTTCGACCATTGGGGAGTTCATTTTCTATAAAATATATATAAATTATAGAATATGCATAGGAAAGTCAATTTTCATGATAAATAAATCATATTTGCAAAAGCTAAGATAAATTATAAACCTCGATGGCATACAAAATTATAAAATACATTCTAAAGAATTATTTAGATAATATATTTTATCTTATGAGAAATAAAAAAATCAAATTCAATGATTTATAATACAAACCATTTTCAAAAACCGGTTTTGTTTATCGTTTGTGGAATTAATTTTGTGAGTAAAATATTTATTTAAGTTAATCTGATTTTTTAAATTGCATCTAATTTTGAAAAGTTATCGAATAAGATATATTAAACTGTAAAAAATAAAAAAATGTTAAAATATAAACTTCGTACATTTTTACCATTAATATTCAATAAAGAGAGTTTAAATATTTGCTCTAACGAAGCATGTTGACACTTGAAAAATTATGTAAATTGATTATAAAATTTAGTTCTAGTTGTGCTCAATGACTTTAAAATAATATTACTTCTTCTTTAGATAAAATTTAATTATTAAATAAAGTGATAATAAACTTTCTACGGAGCGTAAATTTTAAAATATGAAAATGTGCTATTAGAATACACATTTAAGAATTAAGACTACCTTATTAAAGTAATAGAATTTGTTATATTTATAAATATAAATTTGTAAAAATAATTAATTTAATTAATCCAATTTTTTAAACTGTATAATAAATTTTTAAAACTATTTTTATAATTTTTTGAAGACAACTGTGCCCATAATAAATAAATGACTTTAGATAATTAAAAATGAAAAAAAGGGGTGGACAGGGCAAAAGTAAATGCCACCGTCCTCAGATGGCTTCGGTCCTCAAATTCAGTGGCAAATTGAAGGACAGTATTGTCATTTCATCTAAGCCGCCCGACAGCTTGCGCGCGAATATACCCCATTTCGCTTTCTCTTACTTACACGGAATTACCCTCCACAAATAAATACATAAATAAAAAGAAAATAGAAAAATTTCAATCTCTAATTGAGATTGAAGGGTGGAACGTTATATGAACGTTGCACTTTTTTATTATTTAATAATTCCTATTATTTTTAAAAATAATTAAATTTTATTAATTCAATAATACTATAGATTTTATTAATTCAATAATACTATCTTAATTTTAAACATTTATAAATTTAATACTCTTCCCCTCTTCCAGATATTATTCACCTTAGCTCTTACCATTAGATTTACCAGTTGACTTAGATTTAGAATATTTGAAACCATAGTCAATAATAATGAAATTTATCAACCACCTTTATTATGTTGAAAATCTTTGTTAATTAGAGATATTTTGTTTTGATTTAAGATAAAATTAAGGAGAATTTATCAATTTTTTCTTTTTTAAGAGAAACAAATTCTAAAATCAATTATCTAAGATTATTCATCAGACAAAAAAAAGATTAGATTTCTCTCTTCTTATAAATTTAAGGCTATGTTCTTTTATGATAGTTATAAAAAAAAGAAGTTATCAAAATTTATTTAAAAAAAAAGAAGTCAAAGTTTTGAGAGACTTCCGATAAATAATTACAGTCTAAAAGCTACGATGCTCTATCCATGTTATTCATCAAATACTAAATTATCTTAATTCTTTATATAATAATAATAATCTACCTCTTGACTATTTATGATGGTTTTACAACTCAAGCCGTCCTATTAAATAATAAAATTAAATTTTTATAATTTCTGAGAATATTCTAGAAAACTTGTTTTCTTAAATTAAATCAGAAAAATTTAAAAATACTTTAAATTTAAATATTGATTATAAAAATAATCTTATTTTTGAAAATTTCTATACTATAATCCTATATCGAATATTAAATATTGTTAATATACGTTTCAAACATTGTATGACATATTTATCGAATAATTTCAAAAGACGTCAAATAAAATTATATTATGTAAATTTTTTGAAAACGGTTTATTTATCAAAAAAATTCTCAAACTTAAGTTGTTTTCTCAAAGTTTCAAACAAAGTATGGAAGAGAGTAACGTTGAGTATGATAATAAAAAGAAAGGCACATATATTGTAATAAAAAAGGAAAAAACATAATAATAAAATGATGTAAGTTGATGAATCATGATGATGATTTGTATTATGAGTAATGGCTCCTCCATCATCTTCGGCTCTGTGTCTCTACGTCCTCCAATTAAAAAAATTTCCAAAACTTGAAATAAAATAAATAAAATAAAATTTAAATTAAAAAAAGAACCCTAACTACCTCATTCACTGGCTTTTCTCACTCTTCACACTGTCACTCACTCACTCTCTTAATTAACACTTTTTCTCTCTTTAAAGCATCCAACAATTTTCCAAATGTGAATCCAATCACTGGGTATCTCTCTCTCTCTCTCTCTCTCCAGAGTCTAGACCTTCGGAGATCCACCGAAACGGCAAATGGTGATTGTCGTTTTCGCGTGATCCAATCGGTTTCGTTCCATATCTCTTCGCTTTGGCTCTGACGCCTGACGTCGAGTGATCGTGTTGCCGAAGCTTCCTCCTGATTCGTTTCGTTTCAGCTTGTGAGTTATTTCAAGGCTTTCCTTTGCTTTTCGGTTGCTTTGCCTTGCTTTTGAAAGATTGGCTGTGATGTGATGTGATCTTCTCTCTTTATTCGCCGAAATGTGACTGACTCTCTTGATTGTTATTCCTTTCTTCTACGCTTGAGCAAAGAAGCTTAAGTCAATTTATTTTTTATTTTTTTATATATATTTTTCAGTGATTGGAGTTAGTTACTTATTCCACTTAGAAGTTGGAACAATCACTTTGAGTTGAGTAATCTGATTTTCATTCTCTTCTAAGTTAGTTCATTTCCTTTCCTTTTTATTTTATTATATTTAATTTTGTTTTTGTTGTGTTTATTGTTTTAGAGATTGGAGTTACTTATCATACATGAACATTGAACAATCACTTTCATTTCTAGATGTGAGTAATCTGATTTTCTTCTAACCGAGTTCATTTTCTTTTCAGTTCTCTCTCTCTGTCTCCGTGGAAGTATTGTTTTTCTTCGCATCACAAGGTAAAGAAAGGTTTGAGATTTCTTTTATTAATTAATTAATTATTATTTGTCTTTTAACTGCACCCTGTTTTGTGTTTTGTTGGATTGAGATTTTGGATTGATCGGGTTTCAACCGTGAGAAATTTTCAGATTAAAATGCTTGATTTATGCTTTTGTTTGTTTCTTTTTGTTTTTATTTTCTTATTTGTGATTTTGTAAATTCTTAGGAACCAATCGGAAATTTTTAACTATAGGTTTAAATCATGGTCACTATTTACTAATATGATCTCTTGTTGTATCTTTGAAACAGATCTTGAGGGGAGGGGGGCTGAGATTGGCATTTTACCAGTCAAAATGAGGGTCACGGAGACTCTGTGTATAATTATTTTTGTCTTATTTTCCCTTTTGGTTAGTGGGATGTCGGAGATTTATATAGCGACAGTTGAAGGAGAGCCTATTATAAGTTACAAAGGTGGTATAGACGGTTTTGAAGCGACTGCCGTGGAATCCGATGAGAAGATTGATACAACCAGGTAACCGCCGCAGCATCATCCACTGAATATTTGTTAGTATTTTTAGTTCATGCTAGCCAGCTTGAGATGTCTGGACCTTTTTAATAATTTATGGAATTATCATCAAATTGCTAACATTTTCTTGGTGGGGTCTTGACTTGTGACATATCTTTGTTTGAAAATTGATGGATTTTTTTGGACATTCTGTACAGTTTTGGGCCTTGTCAAATCTTGGATTGACTTTTATGCATCCTTTATCTATGTCAAAATTGTATATCAGAAAATTCCTCTGCATTATCGCCTAACGTCATCATAATATATTAATTGCCAATTATTAATTACATGATACTGTTTTAAGTTTCTTAATTCGTATAATTGCATTGGCGGGTTTTGGGTCATACGTAGACTAACCTGAGCCTGATCCACTCTATTAAAAACACGATTATTTTGCTGCTTTCTTTTACTATTTGGGCACTGTTAAGTTCATTATTTTTAAAGTTATTGGCAGGAATTTTTGGAAATCTTGGTTAGTAATTTTAGAGTTTAAATACTACTGTCAAACTTTTACCTATAATTTTATGTTTTTGGATCAAGTGATTGCTTAGTTTGGTAATAGAGACAAGTTGATCAAGGACTTGTGTTCAAATCCCCCAAGAACAATAACAAAAATAATTTATAAGTTATTAGAAGAATAATAATACTTCTAACAAAAACAAGAACAATAATACTTAGCTTTATGTTAGTGTTTGGTCCACATATGATTGCATGTGAGGGGGTATGTTAGAATTTAAATTTATAAGTTATGCGTTAGAGCTTTAAAAAAAATGTTGCGTTTGGTTCACATAGGCACAACTTTTTGCTCTTGCTTCAAGACATTACTTAGCAGTGATGACTAAAAGACTAGAGATATATTTGATTATAAAGCCAAGGGAAATGTATTCTTTTCTTCAAATCTGTAGTTACATTATGATGTGTGCTTGATTTTGTAGTAATTACTTTGTGAATGTTTCCATTTTTCATCAGTTGATTATGGTGAATTAAGACCACAATCTATTAGAAGTTATAAATATATATTATCTTAAATTTATTTGTAGAATTGTACTAATGCATGCGTGCGAGTGTTTACTTTTTGTTTGTGCCCCTACGGTTCAAATACATCTGGTAAAAACCTGGTGACAAGGGTGTTTTACCTCACACAGTCTATATGATGAATTTTCTGAGTTAGATTTTTAAGCATCTTATTTTGCAATGGAACGTTATGTTTCGTGATATAATATTGTGATGTACAGCATTGACATCTTGATATTTATCCACTTCTGAAATAAACAAGTGGATTGTGATATTATGAATTTTGTTTATTACTCACTTGTGCTAGATCCATGATTCTTTCAGTGAATTGGTGACATCTTATGCTGGTCATCTTGAAAACAAACATGATATGTTACTTGGGCTTCTTTTCGAGCATGGGACATACAAGAAGCTCTACAGCTATAAGCATCTTCTAAATGGCTTTGCTGTTCACATGTCCCCTGAGCAGGTGAAAATTTGGAACATTCTTATTCTTATAGTTTCTTCTGTGCAATCTTGAATTAAATGATACTAGACATTGTAAAATTTATTCATATTCAGTTCTCTTGCATTCGCATTCCTTTAACATTATCCCGCTATATTACTAGGCAGAAACCCTACGACGTGCCCCTGGTGTGAAGTCTGTGGAAAGAGATTGGAAGGTCAGGAGACTTACGACACACACTCCACAGTTTCTGGGGCTACCTACTGGAGTATGGCCAACAGGAGGTGGCTTTGACCGGGCTGGGGAAGATATTGTTATAGGATTTGTAGATTCTGGAATTTATCCCCACCATCCGAGCTTTGCAACCCACAATACTGAACCTTATGGGCCTTTGCCAAAGTACAGAGGGAAATGTGAAGTTGATCCTGATACCAAGAAGGACTTCTGCAATGGGAAAATTATTGGTGCCCAACATTTTGCAGAAGCTGCAATAGCAGCTCGGGCATTCAATCCTGCTGTTGATTTTGCTTCTCCCATGGATGGTGATGGACATGGAAGGTTAGATAGTTTACCAGAACCAATGTTTGTTTCATTGGCATCACCTCACAATTGTGTTTATGCTTTCACCAGAAGTTTAAATTATAACAGAGTTGCATGGCGTGGATTTCATGTTTACCGAATCGTGATGTTTGAATGAAGTCATTCCTATTTGTTATGATATTCGTGCTGCACATTTTGCTTAGTAATTACGATATCAAGCTTTTCAACAGCATTATCTCTTTACTTGAATAAAACTCAATACCAATATGTGTTGATAAAAGGTTGTTCAAGTACTATATATATATTAGCAAGTGATGTGTGCACTCATTTAATGTTAGCTGAGGGGGCAATTCACCATGCCAAAGGTTGGAGTAGGTATAGACACTGGTTTAAGGAACAAAAGTCAACTTCAACAGCTAAATAATAATTACATCTGCTACTTGCATTTCTTTCTAAATGTAACCCCAATAGTTGGTGTAATAAAATTTTTCTTTGCTCTTAATATCTCCCAATTTTATTTTATTTTAATATTTTTATTTTTTACATTCTTATGAACGCCTTGGATTTAAAGCAATACTAGATAGTCAGGTACTATGGTCATTTGCTGCAGTTTGATGTCATTTCTGTTCCACTAGCTGCTATAAAAAGTCTCTTGATCATGTTTCTTGAAGACATAGTATAAACAAGAAAGCTCTAGTTTCTTTATATTTTTGAATTTAAGCCTGACATTTATCAGATTATGTCTTTCTTACCATGCTTTTTGAATCATTGGAAATGCAGTCACACAGCAGCTATTGCAGCTGGTAATAATGGTATTCCTGTTAGAATGCATGGCCATGAATTTGGGAAAGCTAGTGGGATGGCCCCCCGTGCCAGGTGAGGACAAATAGTTATATAGAGGATAGTCCAGTTTCGATATTCCAGGACATTCTTTTCTTACAAATTATATGTCTGATATTGTTTGAGTTCAGGATTGCTGTGTACAAAGCACTTTACAGGCTTTTTGGAGGCTTTGTTGCAGATGTGGTAGCTGCAATCGATCAGGTATTTTCTTATTCATAATTTGTAGCTTATAGTAGTGGCTTTCCCTTTTGCCTTCTTGTTAGTGTCATATAAGCTATTGGTTATTATAATATAACTTATTTCATACTTCATGCTTCCAACGACGATCAACACTTACGAAGAATTAGATCTTAATATTTAATGGGGAGGATGTCTGTCTAGTATATGGACATTATTTCTGCTTCCCTATTGACATTTGAGGACAGCTTGTAGTTTAGGGTTTTTTTTTTTTTAATTTTATTTTATTATTTTTTTGGGGCTGTGTGTTATGAAAATTACCTGCAATATATAGTCAAAGCATCTTGCTCTTGTTTTTTGTTTGACTCTAGGGAAGATCTTGAAAGCTCGCCTCTTCCTATGTACCCAAAATGAGAGACCTGTCTGAACTTAATGGTGGTGAAAAGAGGGGTGAATAACTGTAAAGTCCCAGTTGATTGGTGATGAAGTGCCAAACTTCCTGCTATCCATTAATACAAATAGATTCTTCATTGTCGATAGTCTTTATTCTCTTTGGTTGTTTTCGTTGTTGGTTATATCTTTTTGTATACATCATAAATCTGAGAGTACTTTTGTTAACAGGCCGTTCATGATGGAGTGGATATACTCAGCCTCTCAGTAGGGCCAAACAGTCCTCCAGCAACGACCAAAACTACTTATTTAAATCCTTTTGATGCTACACTTCTTGCAGCAGTGAAAGCAGGTGTATTTGTTGCACAGGCAGCTGGAAATGGTGGCCCGTTTCCCAAAACTTTGGTGTCCTATAGCCCATGGATAACATCTGTAGCAGCTGCAATCGATGACCGCAGATACAAAAACCATCTGAATCTGGGAAATGGAAAAATTTTAGCCGGACTTGGATTATCACGTAAGTTTCATTGTTGCCGTGTTTGTTTCTTATTACGAGATAGCCTTAGGGAAGAGACATCAGTAAAAATGCAAAATTTTCGGAGATTATATTTACCTATGCATTATCCATTTTTTTCTGGTATGGTAAAAAATGATATTTACCTATGCAGAATTACCTCAAGACTCCTTTGAACTAAGAAGGATAAAGAAAAAAGGAGGATCTTGAAAATCCTTAAAATTAAAGCAGAAGTTTCTGTTTCCTGTAATTGTCATACTTACTGTATTTTGTTCATTAAATTAATGCACACAGCCAGTTATATAGTAGCTGAATCATTTCCAATTAGTGGACTGTGACGTTCTTGGGTAACACTTTTGCATATATTTCTGGCTTTCTAAAGCTGGTACTTCTACTGCAGCTGCTACTCATCCAAATCGAACATTTACCTTGGTTGCTGCAAATGATGTTCTTCTAGATTCTTCGGTAGTGAAGTACAGCCCCTCAGACTGCCAAAGACCCGAAGTATTAAACAAGAATTTGGTTGAGGGTAACATTCTTCTTTGTGGTTATTCTTTCAATTTTGTTGTTGGTACTGCATCAATCAAGAAGGTTTCGGAAACGGCCAAGAGCCTGGGTGCAGTGGGCTTTGTTCTTGCAGTGGAAAATGTTTCCCCAGGAACAAAATTTGATCCTGTCCCTGTTGGTATTCCTGGGATACTAATTACAGATGTTGATAAGTCAATGGTAATTATTTTAACTTGTTTCTGCTCTTCAAGAACTTATATATTCTTTTTAAAGTTGATGATTAATTGATTAACTATTAGGGGCACGCTCTTAATATTTGCTAATATTTGATCTGGCAGCAATATCACTGCTAAATCACCATGTGGCATACGTCAATAGTATTTAAGATTAGAATGTGCCCTTTCCATATAATTGCTGTCAAGTGTTGATCAAGTTGGTGCAAGGCTGGCATGATCTTTTTATATGTAGAAAGTGCATGGAATCAAGATAAGAATATTTAAAGTTGAAAAGCAATGCAGAAATTACGTTTTTCTTCCTGTTCCATCCAAATATTACTTTTTTTCGTGTCTCAGCTGCATTTTAGCTTAGCACTTTCTGATAACCACCATCTGTAACCATTAAGTTGTTGCTTAAATCGGT
The DNA here is from genome assembly GCA_013180625.2 of Boswellia sacra. Taxonomy (NCBI): domain Eukaryota; kingdom Viridiplantae; phylum Streptophyta; class Magnoliopsida; order Sapindales; family Burseraceae; genus Boswellia; species Boswellia sacra. Next base: position 147,226 of record SNVD02003545.1, read on the forward strand.
ACTAGTCTTGAGTGCATTTGGTCTTGCAGACCACATCATGATCTCATCCACCTCTTTCTTCATATGTTTGCCCTGGGTTGTTCCTGATTCTTATATCTTTGGCTCTTGGGAAAATTACTTCCAGGATCTTATAGATTATTACAACACTTCTACATCAAGAGACTGGACTGGACGAGTGAAGAGTTTCAAAGCCGTAGGTAGTATTGGGGATGGCTTGATGCCTATTCTTCATAAATCAGCACCACAGGTAGCATTGTTCTCTGCTCGAGGGCCCAATATCAAAGATTTCAGCTTCCAAGATGCTGATCTTCTCAAGCCAGACATCCTGGCACCTGGTTCTCTTATTTGGGCTGCTTGGTCTCCAAATGGAACAGACGAACCTAATTTTGTGGGTAAGATGTGTGCAATTCTAAGTATAGTTTTTCTTGGCTTTGAAATGTAAGAACTTAAAGAGCATGTTAGAGAAAGCCAGAAAGGGCTTTAGGAAGATACTGTTACACTTAGAAATAAAAACTCTTTCATGTAAGCAATTGTTTGCTTTTGTCAGGAGAAGGATTTGCCCTTATATCTGGAACTAGCATGGCTGCACCACATATAGCAGGCATAGCTGCTCTTGTGAAGCAGAAACACCTTCATTGGAGTCCTGCTGCAATAAAATCAGCCTTGATGACTACAACAACAAAGCTGGACAGAGCAGGAAGACCACTTCAATCACAACAATATTCTGAAACAGAAGCCTTGAAGCTGGTCACAGCTACACCTTTTGATTATGGCAGTGGTCATGTCAATCCAACAGCTGCCTTGGATCCCGGACTTGTCTTTGATGCAGGTTTTATTCTTATTCCCTTTTATTATATGCTTTTTGCTTTTGGTCTATTGCATGCAAGTTTAGGCATTCTTGGTGTCAAATTATATAGACTATAGTTCTCTCAAAACAATGGAAGTCAAGGGATGCATATGAACTGATTTTAACTTTAAAACCTTCCATAGGCGCATTGGTTTTGTTGATAGGAAACAGAACCATAGTAGATTGATGTTAACTATCGGTCAGTGGCCAAATACTGAAGGGATGGATTTGTATCTGCTGGCAACTATCAGATTAGTGATCTGCCACAGGGAATTGCATTGATACTAGCACTATAAAATAACAACCACAACTAAATATAAATATAAAGGACGGTAACAAATTATTATAAAATCAATTTATATATATGAATATAGATATGGAGAGGGCTTCTGCTATTTGATTCAAACTGTCTCTTAGGACTTGCAACAATTTAGAAGATGCAAAGGCTATGTGGGGATGTCAATATTTACATTATTCTAGTAAAGCATTATAAGCTTGTTTCTTAGAATGTTTTATAGATTGGGGGAAACTCAGGATATTTAGTAACAGCGTAGTACATATTACGATGGTGATAGTAGCTAGTTATAAATATAAATTACGGAATAAATTTCTGTTTGGAAAACCTCAATTAAGGTTATTTATATAATACTTTCTTCATATGTTACTGTCTTTTAAGTGTGGCAACAATTAAGAAAATGATAGACAGCTATAAGATTTAAAATGTGCAATGGACACATGACCACGAAAAGCTGACAGAAGAATCTGGATGAAATAATGAACATAGTAAGGAATGGGAACCGCATGAAAATATATGGGTAATCTTTTATCTTAGTAGTTTTGGAACTTATTGTAGTTTTATTTTAATTGCAAGTTGGTATGTTAACTTGAATTAGCGCTTCACGAATAAGATATTTGACAACAAAAGCTCGGTGACAGCATCACCATTTACACGATGTTAATAGTAATGTTAGCTTGTTTGTTAGAGTGCTTTGTAGAGTTTCTAGTAATCATTCTGGTAAATGAGTGAGCAAGCAAATACATCAATCTACTAACATGAAGGAAAATTTTGACAGGTTATGAGGATTACTTGGGCTTCTTGTGCACAACACCCGGTATTGAGAAAAATGAGATAAAGAACTATACAAGCTTACCCTGCAACTACTCAATGGGCCATCCGTCGAATCTCAATACACCATCAATCACAATATCCCATCTTGTGAAGTCTCAGACAGTTACACGAACGGTCACAAATGTTGCCGAGGAAGAAACCTATGTGATCACTGGCAGAATGCAGCCAGCCGTTGCCATCGATATAAACCCTCCAGCCATGACACTGAAACCTGGTGCTTCACGGAAGTTCTCTGTGACTCTCAGTGTTAGATCAGTGACTGGAACATATAGTTTTGGAGAAATTTCGATGAAAGGTAGTCGAGGACACAAGGTAAAGATTCCAGTGATAGCTCAAGGATATTGGCGATAGATTGGGAGATGGTTGATCAGAATTAGTTGCATACTACTTGTATGGTTGTAATATTCTTTGTAATCTGTGGTAATAAGATGTAAGGCTAAATATATGTTATATTTGTCTGAAATATGTGGAGTAGATGTAAAGATAACGAGTATAAGGAGGAGACTCCCTGTTTCTTCCACTCATAAGTTTTGCGAATTAGTCTAGTGATTTGCGATAAAATGCTTTTATTTCTCCTTGTGATGAATGATGAATCATTTTTTTTTTTTTCATCGTAATTGGGCATTCTGAAGGTCTTTCTGAGCAACTGCTAAGTATTACGAGCGTGGAGAGAACTCCATTTGAGAACAATTTAGATTGAAACAATAATCGGAAAATGAATAATGCAATTTGGTAAAATATATGAAAATGAGCAGAACGGCAGAAAAAGTTTGGTTCTTAAAAAAAAAAAATATATATATATTCTGTTTTTAAGTGCCAACCTTAATAATGATTTTCTACGTTCTTGTATATTTTTGCCAACCAATCTAACGGATAAACTTAAAAAACATAAAGAATAGTCAATTTGGAGCCACTTTGAGAAACAGTGAAATATTTTCTAGTTTTCTTCACCACCGAACCTGAGTGATGACTGATGAGCATGTTGACTCGGTTTGTTAGCCGTATATTGTTCGAGAATTGTGAAGGCTAGCAGTACATGGGTTCATCACACGATATCAGATGAAAGTGCAGAGCTGTGGACTCTTATTTTGACAAAACTAATTTTTTTTTTTAAATCTTATTATTTGTTTAGTGGAAGCTGTAAATACTATTTTTATGTGTTTAGACATATTTAGACAAAACTATCATTGGACAATTTCTTATGAACCAAAAAAAAAAAAAATCTCATTGTTGGGTTCTTTTGTTGTATTTGGTTGCAATTGTTTCATTATAAACTTGAAAATTATGAGATTGATACCTAATGCTAATAGAGTACCGGTACTATTTTAAATAAATTAAACTATGTGATTGGGATCTTTCAGGAAGTTGAAAGGTTATGTAAAATATAAACTAAATATCTTAAAAGTGGGATTATTTACACAAAAAAAGTAATTATTCACGCCCAATTTTCTGAGGACTCCCACCTTTAAAGTTTTAAAAAAATTAATTTTATTCCTTAAATACAAAACTTCCAAATATAACCTTTACGTTTTATGTTATATTAATTTTAGAAAATAAATTAACGTGAGGAAAACTTGTTGTAGGATGAGTCAAAAAGGTTGTTACATTACCCCTAAAGTTCGATTAAATGTTTAGACGCGATAGTTTTACAAACTTACATTGATCTACCCCTTTTAGATACTCTTCCTTTTTCCTTTTTTTTTTTTAATATTTAATTCATCAAAAAGTATTGAAAATTTTAGATATGTTTTATCTTCTACATTACACCTCCTCGTTAGGGAAGTCTCAGACTTAGTTTCTCTTTTACTCTTATATACCATAATATATCATATGATAATTTCTCTCTTTATCAATAATAAATTAATTTATTATAATACAATTTTAGTTGTTCTTTAGTATACAATTAATATTTTGAAAGTTAAGTCCATGGACGTCCCCCTAATTAGCTATGTATTTAATTAATAAGATCTTTTTATTCTGTCAAAGCTTACCAAATATTTTGAAAACCTTTTCGCACCATTCGAAAAAAAATTTCTTGTTACGTCCCTGTTTTTAAACATTAATTCTCTTAAAATTTTTTTCTTCCGTCTCTTTTGCCATCAATACTAAACTTTATGCGCACATACACATTACACACGTTCATTTCTAATTTTGAAATTAATACAAATAAATCAACTTTCAATTTTTAAAATTATTACTTTGAATTAATAAATAATAATATAATATAAAACTAACGTCCTAAGGGTAGTAAAGTCAATTCGTTGCTTCTTCTTTGTCAAACATCCATGTTAAGGAAACGATTAACACTAGGTTATTTGAGGTTATTTTCGAAAGTTGGGGATTTTTTTATATTAATAAACCTTGGTTATCAGGGAAATTTACCCTGTTAAGATAATGCAAGGTATTAAAATTTGAAAAAATTTCCCCTCAAATTAACTAAGCGGATTCGGTGCCGTGCACTTCCATTCACAGCTTAACGGAGTGAAAAATCTGCTTTGTTTCAGAAAGCTATTCCAGCGCCCGGAGAAGGGCAGGTAAGATGATTGGTTTAAGATTGTAAAATCTTTCGTTGTTATCAGCTAAATGTGTCACCAATTCAAAATTTTTCTGGGTTTTCTTCTCTCTGCGGTTTGAAACTCATACACTGCATACTACATGTTCGATGAAATGCTTCAAATAACTAACTGTTTCTATGCGTTGAAGAAATACGAGTGCGCTACTTATTTGATAAAATGTTGCAGCAAACGAATAATGGGTGCTTGAAAATTTATAATTTCCTTTCATAGTTGCTGTTCTTAGACCATGTTATGCTGGATGCTCATTTGTTTTCTTGAATGTGAATATGCACAACACAACAACACTTTGTCAAGAGACTTGGTTGTTTTGAACATGGTTATTCATGAACACTTGTTCGGCAATTGTTTTAATCATGTTTTCACAATTATGATTACATACAGCTTGCCAACGTAATGGAGGACCCAACATTTCTCCATAGAATGATCAGTCATCTCCGCTCGACATGCAAGTATGAGTTTTATACCTTCATAGCATTTTATATGTCTTCTTTATTCTTCAAATAAAAGCATCGTTTGTTAGTATTGTATGTATTTTATTGTTAATCCGTTTAATATGTTGTAATGATATTTTCTCCTTCTCCTTCATGATAATATTCTATTAGCTTGAGTATTTTCCCTGGACAAGCATTTTCAATACTCAGTACGCTTCTTCATAAGTTAGTTAGCTGGGGCCTGGGGAAGTCCGTATCAACATAGATGTTGATGAACTCTTCAATCTTAATAAAAGTTATATAGAAATATATCTTTTTTCTTGAAAATCAGTTAGATGTTATGACTTGTGTTTGACAGGCACATCATGTTATTTGAGAGCATGCTCTATCAGGAAACCATTATTTGCCATAGGATTGTTGTTAATCTGGTCTACTTACTTATGTTGTTTTAGTTTGGTCAGGATTCAAACTGTGTGATAGAAAGGGCTTGGGCAAAGGGTTTTTCGTAGTCAGGCAGGCAATTGATGTGTAATTAAAAAAAAAAAAAAAAAAGGTTCTCTAAACCAATGGACAGGGTAAGACACTCTCAAAAAAATTTGTTTATTCTTAATTTCCTTTAATTTCACTATTGTGATTATATATTTTGTAGACACTTTGTCCTATTATTTTTAGGTTAAGAAAACCCAAAATAACACATGATAGCTTACAAACTAAAACAATAATATAAAATAAAATCTTAACATATCTAGGATAAGTAATTCTCCAAACGAATAAGAAAAGGAAATAATATCTTAAATAACAAATAAAGAACTCCAAAAATGATACTAAAATTCATCTACTAGTTGTGATTGAATCCCATATGTTTGTCTGATTATCTTATTTGTTGCTTTAGGATCAATAACGGTATATGAACGTTTCTTTTTCTCTACTTTTTTGCATGCTCGTAGAATCAATATAAAATTTTTGGTTATTTCTATTTAAAAGTTCATTTTTGTATATAAGTTCTAAATTTTTTAATTGTTTCCTATAGTAGCTCTATGTTGGAGTTAATTGCAACTTAATGTCAGACCTTAGGCATTGCTATTTTAGGTTATGGATTTCCTTGGACGATGTTTACTGCCCATCTTCTCTAACTTCTCATAGTTCATTTTATACTGACATGTTATTTCTGAAAATTTTAGATATTACACTGGTTACCCAAAAGATCTTGGGCCTTCACTTGGGCGTGGCTGAGAAAGATGGTTAATGTGAACAAATAGTCTTGAAATGGTACCAGAAACCATTTGCTCACTTTTGCACCACTGCTCCAAAGTGAAGGCATTTCGACAGGGTTTACCCCTTCATGCTGTTATTTTCAAGATGGGTTTGTCTTCTGATGTTTTTGTTTCCAATCATGTTCTCAACGTGTATGCAAAGTGTGGCAAATTTAATTTAGCTCGTCAACTGTTCGATGAAATGTCCGAGAGAAATCTTGTGTCTTGGTCAGCTATGATTTCTGGGTATGACCAGGTTGGTGAGCATTTATTGGCACTTGACCTATTTTCTCAAATGCGCCTTGTGCCTAATGAGTACATATTTGGTAGTTGTATTAGTGCTTGTGCAAGCCTTAAGGCAGTGGTTCAAGGACAACAAATTCATGCTCAATCCTTGAAGTTTGGGTGTGCTACCATCTCTTTTGTTTCCAATTCACTTATCTCTATGTACATGAAATGTGGTCATAGTGTAGATGCCTTATCAGTTTATAGCGAGTCATCAGGATTGGATTCTGTTTCTTATAATGCTTTAATTGCTGGCTTTGTTGAAAACCGACAGCCTGAAAAAGGATTAGAATTGTTCAAACTGATGCACCATAAAGGTGTTGTACCGGATCGATTTACTTTTGCTGGAGTGTTGGAGGTTTGCACCAGTTCAAGTGATTTGCATATGGGAATGGTATTACATTGTCAAACAGTCAAACTTAAACTTGATGCCACCCCATTTGTTGGCAATATGATAATGACTATGTATTCAAAGTTTAATTTGATAGAAGAGGTAGAGAAGATCTTTAGAATTATTGAAGAGAAAGATGTCATATCATGGAACACCTTTATATCTGCTTGCTCTCATTGTACGGATCATGAAAAGAGCTTGAGAACTTTCAAAGAGATGTCAAATGATTGTAGTGCAAGGCCTGATGACTTTACTTTTGCTAGTGTTCTGGCTGCCTGTGCTGGGCTTGCTTCAATTCGATACGGCAAACAGATTCATGCTCACCTAATTAGAGCTAGGTTCAGTCAAGATGTGGGAGCTGCTAATGCACTTATAAACATGTATGCTAAATGTGGTTCATTTGGCTATGCATACGAGGTATTCAACAAGATGCTTCATCGCAATCTTGTGTCATGGAACACAATCATTGTCGCATGTGGAAATCACGGACTGGCAGGGATGGCCCTGGAACTTTTTGCGCAGATGAATGCTATGGGGTTAAAGCCAGATTCAATTACTTTCATTGGACTTTTGATTGCTTGCAATCATGCAGGGCTTGTGGAGAAGGGTCAGTTTTTCTTCAATTCTATGGAAGAAACCTATGGGATTGCCCCTGATATAGAACATTTCTCTTGTCTTATTGATTTATTGGGACGAGCAGGAAAACTGCATGAGGCAGAAGAGTATATGAAAAAATTTCCTTTTGGGCAAGATCCAGTTGTATTAGGGAGCTTGCTTTCTGCATGTCGGCTGCATGTCGATGTCGTGATAGGGGAACGTTTAGCTGAACAGCTACTAAAAGTTCAACCTAAGACTACATCACCTTATGTTCTACTATCAAACATGTATGCTTCAGATGCATTGTGGGGTGATGTTGCAGAGGCAAGGAAGATGTTGAAGTCTAGTGGGCTGAAGAAGGAGCCTGGCCATAGTATGGTTGAAGTGAAGGGAAATTTTGAAAAATTTACGGTAGGGAATTTTTCTCATTCAAAAATTGAAGAGATAAAGTCCATACTCAAAGTTTTAGGCTGGGCAGCTGGTGAACTTTCTAAGGAGGGTTGAAAATTTTGTGGAAAGAACTCAAAAACTCTGCCACCGTTTTCCCCACATGGATACCATAATAAGCATAAAGCGGCCTCTTTTAATGCTACTCTTAGGTGATTGTTGCCAAAATTACCATGCCAACTTAAATCCTTGACAACAGTTCTCCTGCGAATGCATTTTGCATTAGACAATAGTCAGAATTATTGATCCAATCGGATGGCAGTTTGGGTTTGTTAAATATTTTGGAACAACTGGTATTGGCTAGTAATTGTCAACCTTACAGAAGAAAGAGCATTTAGAAGCCGGGAAGAGACGGTGCATTTTTTTTTCTCTTTATTATAAAATAGATCATTTTTGTAGTTATAGGAGAATAATGAAAGTCAAAAAGGCTATTGTTTTTGTCTTTAGAATTTCGTATCATCAGTTTTGAATGGGATTTTGATAAAGTATAAACATTTATGTCTTATGCTTAGTAATATCCACATCTAAACGATAAGAGTCGGGATTCTTTTGTTTTGCTCGTGTTTAGTGCCTAAAGTCTTTAAAAAAGGCTTCGGTATTTTTTGATGCTCAAACGAACCAAACATTTTCAAGGGTCTTTGCATTTCCTCTGTTTATTCTGTTTCTTACCTTGTTATGGCCATGGGACAGTTCTTTTCTCTGTTGCAGTCTTCTACAAACAAGGACAGTCTGGATCACTCAATGGCTTGACAATATATATATATATATATATATATATATATATATATATGATATGGTAATTTGAAACCAGTTTCTATTATGCTTTTTTTTTTTTTTAAGAACCAATAAGTTGAGCCATTAGATCAACATGACTGCAACTAAGTGGATCCCGTTGATGGTGATACTGCTGAAATGCCGTAACGTTTTGAAGTATACATTCTGTATCTTCAGATACTTGAAGACATGATATTTTTAAAATAGGTTCTATTGACATAAATCTTTTTGCTAATCTTATGTCGGGTAAGCTTTCTCCTTTAAGAGGGCTTAAACAACAGTCCCAACTCATGCTGCTTCGCTGCACAAGGTAAATCCACATTTCTCCCTCCCTTACTCGGCCCATTGTTTCTCATTCCTGGGCATTCTTTTAGGACACTAGGTCTTATTAAATCGGTGAAATGTTTGAGCATCTTGTGGTCGTCACAGAACGCTAGCTTCGTCTCATAGAAGGCGTCGGCGTGGGAGAAAATGGAATAATCCTAGTAATAGCGCGTCTCAGAGAGGAAGAAGTTGGAAAGAAACATAAATGAAGGCATGATCCTTATTGTTGCTACCAACAGCTAACTTATATAATTCGTCGAGCGCGAAGAATGGAAGTTGATTTTCAAGTGAAGGGATATATCAGCTTTATTGGCATATCAATCAACGAATTATCGCATAATATCATCACGAAATCAATATTCTCAAGCTCACGAGTCTCAGCATAACAATTTCGAATATGCTGTTCGTTATTCTTTGTAAAGCTTAAAATTTCCTCCCCTTCCTCAAGAGTTATTCGTTCAAAAAAAATATTTCAAATAATTTGTTTTTATGATTTTCCATATAAGCTTATTCTTTCTTACCACGCTGAAGAGGGCCAATGGAAACTAATTGAGGAGTGTAGGCTTCTTCATTTATTTTGCGGAGACTTCCATGATAAATACAGCCCTCGCTAGTATGCTCTCGTGACTCTATGAGCTCGCCTACGTGCCTGAAGGAACTCATCTCCAGGTCAAATCTCCTAGATAAAAATAAAACGACATAAAATAGGCGATTTACTGTCACAAATAATAATAACAATAAAATAACCTTGGAAAGATGTGGAGTGGTTAATTTAGTAAAATGGCTTTAAGATTTATACGCAAAGGTTAAGTTAGATCAGTGAGGCTCTCCTGCGGACGTCGCGTAGACTAAAAATGTAGTTAATTCCGGCATTTCATATCATGTGTCCTCTTGGTGCTTAACATCAATCATACATGTAAGTTAATAATAAACATGCAAGAAATTAGCACAATAAAGTAGTTTGCATGGTAATATATTACTCGTTTGAGATCAATATATATGTAAATTGTAATTAAGAATAATATGACAAAAAAAAAAAATCACATCAAGCACATTATACATATGACCGAACAGTTGATTCGTCACAAGAATCTAATTCTACTTTCATGCATTCAAAATATTCGCAAGCGCCCAAATAATCACAAAGTAATTAAACTTAATTATATCGAGTTAACCTTAGGCCAATCCCATGCGAATGTGATAGTATTTTGGACATTCCCATTTGTTCTATATTAGTTTTAATACTATTCCTTTTCAAGTAATGATGAGACAATAACTATTTTTCTTTCAGTTAATCAAAAGCTTGCTCCATTTCAATGAAAATCGGACCAACATCCTTTTGAGATATGTTGTCATATCCTTAAACTGATAAGGAGGGGACTATAAACTACACACTTACTTTTAACTCTACGAAAATTTCCAAATACGCTCAATCATAATTCTCAAATTTGAGAGAAAAATGTGCATACAAGACATAGCAAATCTTCCACGTACACTCACAATTTGCTTTAATTATATTGTGCGTATAATTACATCATTCTTTGTATGCTACAAGCCCTTTTGTCTATCTTAACTACTCATCTCACTTGACATGCTCGACTAGTATTGCTACTATCTAAACAATGTCATGCATGTTGACCAATTTACAAGACATGCTTCCATGAAGTGCATTGAAGGACTAATATTGCCAGTATCTAAACAATGTCATGCATGCCGACAAATTTATAAGACATGCTTCCATGAAGTGTATCGACGGTTTTTTTTATTTTTTATGTCTTGAATTACTTGATTAGATAATTAAAAAATTATTTAAAAGTTGCTATTTCTCAATTATTTATTATTTACTTTTTAAATTTTTCAGAAATAGTTATGTTTCTCCAACAAAATTAGGATTGTTTTAAAATGTTGGCCAAGGCATTTTATTGAGAAAAAACTTTATAATACTTCTTCAACATATAACTATATATCGTAAAAAATTATATAAGTAAGAAACTTATTTACTCAAAGCGTGCTTCAACTTTAATTTAATATATCATATAGTAATTGTTAAGAACTCGCACTGGTCAATTTTGCTCCAAGTCATAAGCTTCTCAGTAGCTCATTCATTAGCTCACAGCCTAGCTGTCAGTTCATTTACATTACTGTGTAATTAGTTACAAGTTGTTATAATTAGTTACATGAAATTGTGTTAGAATTCTCTGGACAGCTAAGCTGCTAGGTGGTTTTTTTTAGAATCTTTGTAGCGGACAGATTGTAAACTCTCATAGGCTTGTAATGTCCTATTCAGTCAATGAATTCTCCAGAATAGTGTCTTTTGAGTTGTGCTAAAAATTTGTTCTTCTGTTTTCTCTAAAATCCAAGTTGGTATCAGAGCTCCTTAAAAGTCCAACGCCATGTCCACTGTATCACATTCTGAAAATCCAGGTTTCACAGCTTCCACTATGGCCGCAAGCAATTTCACCTCTAGATCTGCAAGTTTTAATTCCAGCTCACCTTTTGGAGGTAAGTTGAATTCATCTTTTCCAGTTAGGCTTGAGAAGAACAACTATGTTACTTGGAAGAATATGATGCTTCCTAATCTTCGAGGTCACAGAGTAGACGATTTTGTTCTTGGTACAAAACCATGTCCGGCAGAATTTATGACCCCTAGTTCAACAGTTTGTGATGCTGTAAGCGATGACTACAGCCTAATCCAGAGTATGAAGACTGGGTAGCAACAGATAATCTAATAATCGGATGGTTGTTAAGCTCTCTCACCCTTGACGTTGCAGTTCATGTGGTTGATGAAAAGACCTCCAGAAGATTATGGAGAGCAATTGCTGAATACTATGGAGCACAAAGCAAATCTCAGGTCTCTAACCTCAGAATGGGATTGCAGTCTACAAGAAAAGGTTCTATGTCTATGGACAGCTATCTTTTAACCATGAAACAATATGTAGATAACTTCGTAGTTGCTGGACAATCAATTTACGTTTCTGATCTTATTTCTTTTGTTACGTCTGGTCTTGACTCTATGAGTATACTCCCATTGTGGTTCAAATTAACACCAAAAGAAGATCTCTCTTGGCAAGAGATGCAGGCCATGTTACTTGGCTATGAGGCTAGACTTCAAAGACTCAATTCTTTTAATAATTTGAGTTTGAATCAAGCCTCTGCAATTTTTGTTCCAAACAGATCAAGGGGAAACACTTCTAAGCAATTTTCACCAGGTCAAAAGTCTAGGCAAGGAAATTATACCCCGATTCCAGGCAACCGTAGAGGCAATGGAGGTCGATCTAGAGGAAAGGGAGCTGGACGAAACAACAAACCAACTTCTCAGATTTGTGGCAAGTTTGGTCACTCTGCTCTCAGATTTTTCTATAGAGGTGATTTGAGTTATATGGGTAATCAATCCAACAACCATCAGGGATTTTGTCAGAATCAGGCTTTTAATTTTAACCAAACTTTCAATCACAACCAACAACAAGCTGCCTTTGTTGCAACACCAGAAGTAGTGGCACATGAAGCTTGGTATGCTGACAGTGGTGCTATTAATCATGTCACACCTGATCCAAACTTGATGTCTATCAAGACTGAGTACACTGATAAGAAAACTCGTGCAGTAGGCAATGGTAATCAACTCTCTATTTCATACATTGGCCACTCTAAACTTCCTAAAAAAAAACACTAATGTTAAGAAATATTGTATTTGTTCCTGATATTACCAAGAATCTGTTAAGTATGTCAAAGCTTACCTATGATAATAGAATATTTTGAATTTCATTGTGATTTGTGCCTTGTGAAGGACAAAGCAACCAAGGAAGTGCTACTGCAAGGGAAACTTAAAGATGGTCTTTACAAGTTCTACCTTGCACCAATTCTCCCACGCAATCCACTTCTCGATTCATCACCTCCATCCAAATCTTATGCTTATGTTTTAGCATCCAAAAGTTTTTCCAAGAATCCTGAGTCAATAAAAAGTTGTATTAAGCAACATAAGTCTGCTATATTTGAGTCATATGCCTCATTTGATTCTTGTTTGGAGTCAGAAATTTCCAAACAAAATGTTTGGCATACAAGGTTAGGACATCCATCAAGTAGAATTCTGAATCAAGTACTCAAAAGTCAAAGCATTTAATGAAACCACAATTATCAATGAAAATCCAGTTTTTTGTGATGCCTCCCAACTTGGAAAATCTCATTTGTTACCCTTTAAATCATCTGTTACTCAAACATCTCAACCACTTGAACCTGTGCATTCAGATATATGGTGTCCTACACACATAAATTCTAATGCTAACTGCAGATATTATATCCACTTTATTGATGATTTTAGCAACTCCAGTGGATTTACCCGCTGAAACTTAAAATCATATGCTCTTCTCACTTTTATCCACTTTAAAAAGGTTGTTGAAAACACTTTTTTTTTTTTTTTAAAGTTACTTAGTAATATAAATCTAAAAAAGTTATAATGTACAAAAATCTGAGGAGCATACCCCAAGAATTACAAAAGGACGTAAAGTCTAAACATACAATCCAACAAAAAGATAGAAAATGAAGGTCATAAGTAGCTTAAAACAAAGTAAAAAGTCACAAACGGCCTTAACAACATAGAAGAGAAATGATCACAAACGGTCTAAAACATAAAAATACAAGAGCTTTAACCATTCTTGTTTTTCTTCTTCTTACCCTTCTTTACCGGGGTAGCTGGGGTGTCCGAATGAGTATGGTCAATCTTATCAGATTGATCATCCTCACTAAGCCCATTCAAAAGCTCAAAACAAGTGGGAGAAGACTTAGGAGGTATCCGCCTTGAGGAAATAGATGCCTCACGATTTGTAGAACACTTGATAGTGTCCAAAAGTCTACCCTCGTCAGTCGCAAAAGGAGATGGAGAATCAGAATCTGAAACTGACTCTGCACTCGGAACTGTAGTAGCCTTCGGAGGCTCAACTTGCGCTGCAGAAATTTCTGGAATAGTAACTATTTTGGTGCAATCAGTGACCTTGGTCATATCCTTTTCTTTTCTCAAATGGGCACTATCAGAGGTGCTAGCCTCATTCTTATCTGGACTTGAAATCTTTACCGGTTCTGGACAACGATGACCAAACTGGTAACATTTGGGGCAATGTTTTGGAGTCCACTCATATTCAACTTGAATTTCAATGGGCTCTGGAGAGAGTTTGCACCTGAACTCAAAGTTCTTAACTCGAGGGCGTCTTGCATCAATAAGAACACAAACCCTCGCATACTCCAATCTAGATAGATCAGAAGTCGCCTTATCACAAGATTGAGGTTCTCCAACCATGCTGGAGATAATGCTAAGGCCTTTGGCTGTCCACAAAGGAAACGGCAGGCCATACAAACGGATCCAAACTGGTAGTGTCCGGAATGCTGTAAGATTGAAATCCAGATGCGGATGCCATTGCTGCAGATAAATGAATTTACCTCCAAATATCTAAGGACCACGAGCAATGATTGCATGTACCTCATCCTCAGTTCTAAAACAGAAGATGAGAAATCCCTTATCCGTGGAACGGAGTACTCAAGACCACTAGATTTCCATGCACGCATCATCGAACGTGCAGCATGGAAGGGCATCACATATCGCGGAAAGAAGCCAACAAGACATCTACGCCATTCGGCTAAATTCTCGTCGACAATCTCATCTGGAATCTCAAAGATTGTACCCGGTTTTTTAGGAGTAACCGGACTCAATTTGCATTGGGTACTCGAATCAGTGATCTTGATTTTATCAGCCCAAGAGCCAGCAGTTGTCTTGGATGGATCCATCAAGTGAATTACAAATCAAATACAATGCAAACTCATAAAAAAGAGATGGAAAAACGAAAGCAAATCAGGCACCGAAGCGGCTTGGCTTCCAAAGTCGTCGTCACCTCTTTAAAAACGATAATCCACAAGGAATCAGGAAATCGACCAAGATACAAAGTTGCATGAAATAACCTGAAGAACAATCTGGGTTGGGCTTATGAACAGTATCTCCGGTAAATGAATAGTAACCACCGCGGTGAATAGTATAGGCCCTTTGCTGAATTTATTAAGACTCATGGTATTAATTTTAGACATCCATGTCCCTGTACTTATGAGCAAAATGGGAAGGTTGAGAGGAAGCATAGGCATGTCACAGAAATGGGTTTAACCTTGCTTGCTCATGCTGGAATGTCTTTAAAATTTTGGTGGGAAGCTTTTTAAGTTGCAGTTTTCATTACTAATAGACTTCCCACCCCCACTTTGAATGCAAAATCCCCTTTAGAAGTTTTGTATAACAAGTTTCCAGATTATAAACAACTTAAAACCTTTGGGTGTGCATGTTTTCCCTGCCGAAGAATTTATCCAGGTTCCAAATTTCAGTTTCATTCATCCAAGTGTGTCTTGATTGGTTACAGTGATGTTCACAAGGGGTACAAGTGCTTAAGTGCTGCTGGAAAATTATATATTTCTGGACTCGTCATTTTTAATGAGATTGACTCTTCATTCAAGTCAGATTTCTCTGACACCAACACTGAATCTATAACCAAATCTTGCATCAATTGTCCATTGTGGTTTTCTTTATCTCTGCCCTCTCATCTTAGTGAAAATCGATTTCAAAATTCTATGTCAGAGTTTAGCAAGGAACACAATCGTATTGACCATTCTTTAAGTTCCACTGCAGCAGCATCTCAAGGTACTTCTCCAGTTCACAATATCACTGATTTTTCTCATTCTCCACCACATCATGGAAACAAATTCACTTCTTGCAGTTGACCTTTCTTCTAAAACACTACACCCTACAAACACAGCAGATTCACCTTCACAAACACAACAACATAAGCCACCACCCCCAAGTCTCAATCTCTTTATCCCATGATTACTAGAGCCAAAGTAGGAATTTCCAAACCAAAAATTTACTCATTTACAGCCTTATTGGATTCACCTTCTCAAATAAACATCACTGATGAACCAGCAACAGTACACGAAGCATTGAAATCACCAGAATGGAAGAAAGCAATGGATGATGAATATAAAGCATTATTGAAAAACAGAACCTGGAGTTTACTTCCATACAAACTAGAATACAATATTGTTGGTAGTAGATGGTTTTTAAACTTAAGTTAAACTCTAATGGTTCTATTCATAGACACAAGGCCAGACTTGTTGCAAAGGGGTTTCATCAAACCTCTGGTGTTGATTTTTCAGAGACTTTCAGCCCAGTGGTTAAACCATCAACAATTCGGATTATACTTACAATTGCAGTTGGGAGATTAGACAACTTGACATCAACAATGCTTTTCTAAATGGGAAACTTGATGAATGTGTATAAACACTTCAACCAAAAGGGTATGAAGATCAACAAAAGCCAGATTTTGTTTGCAAGCTCCATAGAGCTCTCTATGGCCTAAAACAGGCACCTATAGCATGTTTGAAAAGCTAAAGCAGATACTTATTGGTTAGGAATTCTTTAATTCAAAGTCTGATTAATCTCTCTTCATTTTAAAAAATTCAAGCATAATTCTCATTGTTCTTGTATATGTGGATGATAATACTTGTGACAGGAAATGACTCTCAATTTCTTGCAATATTCAAGAACTCAACTCTATATTTAGTCTAAAAGACTTGGGAGATCTGCACTATTTTTTAGCTATTAAAGCAAGAAGTGATTCTTCTGGATTGTATTTGACTCAAACCAAATACATCACAGACCAGTTAAAAAAGTTTGAGCTTGAAGAAGTTAAGCCTTGCCTCACACCATCTACAACTGGAAAATTTGTTTCTACAGGTTTTGAGCCTCTCTATAATGCATTTCTTTATAGGAGTGCAATCGGATCACTACAATATTTAACACTTACTAGACCTGATGTGGCCTCCATTGTTAATAGGTTGAGTCAATTTATGCAATCTCCCTTGTTGATTCATTGGCAAGCAGTGAAGAGAGTAATGAGAAATCTAAAGGGTAAAATGAACTATGGCTTTCATATTAAGCCTTGTGAACATCTATTGAATCTAGCTGCATTTTTAGATGCAGAATGGGCATGTAATTCTGAAGATAGGAAGTCCATTGGCGGCTGTTGTGTTATCTTTGGGGAAACATAGTTTCTTGGCAATCCAAGAAACAAAATGTAGTTGCAAGGTCCAGCACAGAGTCTGAATACAGAGCACTTGTTCTTGCAATAGCTGAGCTTATTTGGATTCAATCTCTACTACAGGAACTTCATGTTCCTTTCAATCAGTGTCCTATTGCTTGGTGCGACAATATGAGTGCCAATGCCCTTGCTGCCAATCTATTTTTTCATGCAAGGACAAAACACATTGGGTCGATCTTCATTTTATTAGAGACAAGATTCAACAAAAATCCCTTGAAGTTAGATATGTTCCCTCGTGTGATCAGCTACTGATTGCCTCACTAAGCCTATTCCATTTTGCAAAATTTCAGGAATTTAGAACCAAACTGGGAGCTGTCCTACCACCCTCCAGTTTGCAGGGGGATGTTAAGAATTCACACCGGTCAATTTTGCCCCGAGTCATAAGCTTACTCAATAGCTCACTCATTAGCTCACAGCCTAGCTCTTAGTTCATTCACATTACTGCGTAATTAGTTACAAGTTGTTATAATTAGTTACATGAAATTGTGTTAGAATTCTCTAGACTTATGACAGGTCAGCTAAGCCACTAGGTTTTTTTTTTTTTTTTTTAAGAATCTTTGTAGCGGACAGATGGTAAACTCTCATAGGCTTGTAATGTCCTATTTATTCAATGAATTATCCACAATAGTGCTTTCGAGCTGTGGTAAAAATATGTTCTTCTGTTTTCTCTAAAATTCAAGTGTGATCATTGATTGTAATTTCAAAGAGGCAAAATCAAATCTTAATGATACAAGAATAATACCCAAACTTCTACCATAAGAAAGCTCTCTTGGACTCTCTCTAAGAAAGATCAAAGACAAACAAGAATTCGACTACTCAACCATGACTTCACAACTGCTCCCACCACTATGGAAATGGCCCACGCTTCCCCTAGAAAAGCTATCTTAGACTCTCTAACTGCGGCTCTCCAATCGTTCTGTAGCTTGCCTCCTCACTTGCAGTTTGTAACTCTCCCTCTTTCATTTGCTGTGTATAATTTTCTTTTAAGAACGTTGAGCTACGCTACCATCAGGGATTTGCTATAATTGTTGCTAATTCATCCATCTTTCTAATTGTTCCTAGCTATGCATCTGTTTGTGGGTTTGTGGACTTTTTGCTCAACTAATAGAAGTTTGGATTGTTTGGTTCTATTCTGTCTATATTTCCTAGATCATAGAAATTATACAATGCAGGGCATTTGTTTGATGAAATGTTTACTTAAACTTTAATAATGCTCAGAGACATGTAAATTAATAAAATTGGTACACTGTGGGTAATTATCTTTTTTATTTGTTTTTTCTTTTCTGTAAGCCACCAAAACACAGCATTCGGACCTCGTAAACTTTTTTAATAGATTAAGTATGATATTTTCCTTTCAGCTCCTATATTTCATCCTACTTGCCCTTCTTGTTACTTGCATTACGTAACTTCGGATTTGGCCACCTTTATAAATAAATAGGATATTAACAATTGCAATTAATACTGCATATGCTTTAACATTTTAAGTAACCCCAACAAAGTACAATTACGATGATTTCACGATTCATATTGCTATTACCTTAGGCTTAGTTTTCTATTTGCCACACTTATTTCTTGCGCATATCTTTGTATCAGAATTTCAGTATACCATCCAATTTATGCATACCTTAACATGCTTTTACTATTAGCATTTTGTGCGATGGGAAACTGGTTATTCATTCTTTTTTTATTCATTGAAGTAAAAATTTGCAATATTGAGTTCCAAAACAAATAAAAAAAAGTGATCTGTAACTTCTCTTTTCAGAATTCATAATTTGAACTCGGGTAAGAGAAGTACATGGTTTTTACTTTTTGCTATTGGAATCAGAAAAAATGCGAAATTGTTCATGACTTCATCTTACATTTCTGTGTATTTTTTTCTTAAAGTGGCCATTTGATAAATCATATTTGGATTCAAATTTTTGTTATATTGCAGATGCTTGTTTGATAGACTGTAGTTTCTGCAGAACAGACCTGCGATCAGCGTGCTTACAGGTTTAGAGTCATTTGATAAGTACAGTTCCCTTATTTTTGTGGCTGTTGTTTTTCTTTATAGTTTAATAGTGCTTGTTAATGAACTAGGAGCTTTGTTGTGTCTACTCAGCATTTGTATGACTGTACCACGCTTTGCTTGGCATTATCTGTATATACCATATTAATTGATCATCAGGCTGTAACTTTATATGAAACATGCCTCCATTCTCTGTCTCTTTGTAATATTTTTCCCTTTATTCACGGTAATATTAATCTAAAAATATTTTGTCAAGCATGCTGCTCCTTTTCCAACTAGAAATTTTCTGTCTCAAGATTTTACACATGTAGTACTCTGTTCTTGACTGTACAGGCTACCGATCTCACCAATGCCACCTTAGAGGGAGCCAACTTGGAAGAAGCCAATTTGAAAGTAAGATTAAAGCTTCTTTAAGCATTATTTTTGCAGATTAATAAATCATAACACAATATGTGAATGAACTTTTAATAGTAGGTGCCCACTTGAATAAGTTGAATGGAATGAATGATGGCAATCTTAATTAATTTGTGCATTGTCATTGTTGTTTGTGGAGATACAACTTTCAGACCAACCCTCTTGCAAGTACTAAGTTTAAGAACCACTAGCGTTTATTTTTACCTCAAAACTCATAAATTTAGTTTTCACCACAATGATAATTTCTATTCAGAACTTGCTCTTGTGCTTGTGTGCTACTGTCTCTGTGGTCACAATGAACTATAAGCACAGTTTTGTCTTGACTACACAGTCCTTTTGGTTTAATTGTATGCAAGATATCTTCAGAATCCCAAATGATGGCTCCGACATTTCTGTGTGTATCTGTCTTTATTTATATGTTAGTTATTAAGATGTCGGAAAGACATACATGGGACAGGCTCACTAAGTCATATTGTTGATTTGATGAGCCCATCTAATTCTGAAATAACAAATATGCATAGGTGATTAAGAAAATTAAGAAAGAGAAAATAACTCAGTAAACTCATCCAATGCAATTATGATAAGTGATCATGGGTGGTTGAAAGAAATTAGAAAAAAAATTAAAAAATTAACCATCTTTAACAAATAGCTTAATATTAGTGGCTTAACACTGACATACCATTCAGCATTATAAGGTGGTATGCCTGTCTTATGTAAGTATTTTCCAGATAGGGATTTGACAATATTGTTATCAATGGCAGAGGCTGTGGGCTGTCAATTGCTAAGATTATGGCAGAAATTATGGCTGAGATTTGAAGATCTAATTTATCATAATTTGTGTATTAGCTGTATATATTCTTACCTAAAGTAGATTAGCAGTAATTAGTGTCATTACTGTAAATCTGTATATATTTTTACCCAAAGTAGATTAGCAGTAATTAGGGTAATTGCTGTAAATATTTTTCTTGTCTAAAATAGGTTGTACAATAATTCTTATTTAAAGGAAAGATCATAAAAAAAAGAGGCATTCAACCATTTTCTCAAACTTTGTTAATTGTTTTTTTTTAATATGAATGAAATTCATAGTTCCATTAACCTTCTTCTAATAATTTTTTTTTCTAGTTCTCACAGAACTTTATCCTAGTGAAATATGAACCATGCATTTGTCTCAAAAAAAAAGCCAAATAATAATAATAATAATAATAATAATTAGAAATACTCTTAGATCATGTTAACAATTAAAGCCGAATACATACTACAAACTTATTGTAAATTAATAATTAAGAGGAAGAATTAAGTGGGTTACCTTTTGAATGGACTAGGGAGGTATGAAATGTAGACACAAGGATGAGGTATGAAATGTAGACACAAGGATTAAGTTGAAGCAGGATTTCCTGCCCACCACCCCCCCTTAAAGTGTGTAAACAGTTTGCAAAATAATCACAAAAAGCAATGGTGGACCTACATAGAGACTTGGGGGGCCTGGACCCCTTCTAAAATTTCAAATTTCTTTTATTGTCCCCTTATTTTATATAATCAGTTTTATACCCTTCTCTATAAAGAATTAATTAATTTCAAGTTTTACGTTATTTTTGCATTTTCTCAACTCTTTCACATATAAAAACCATTCATCCATACAACAATATAAGTTTATGTAATAATTTTATTAATTTCTACTATTTTATTCATAAAATTTTAGATTTTTTAATTCTTATTTATTTAGTTTGACATAAACTATATGTTTCTTTTTATGTTCTCTTTTATAGTCTTGAAAAATTAATTAAATTTCACTATAAGAGTATAAATTTAAAAATCTTGATGAACAATAATGACTAAATTTTTCTTATAATTATTAATAAAATTAAACATCATTAAAAATTGTGTGAGAGATTTTTATTTTATTTCATTTATTTGTAATCTTTTTTTAAAAAGTAATATATTATAAAATAATCTTCTTTGAACAAGTACAAAGAGAAATTTTAAAAGAACATCTACTTTTTTTGTTGGTATCAAGTCCAAAGAAAATTAACACTCTTTATAAATTATAATTTTGAATAATTATAATTATATTGTCCTATCTAGATATACTTTTATTATTTTTTTTTAAATTCTCTCAATTTTATCAAGTAAATTTTAAATGTTAAAATATCTAAGGTGCCCTCTGTCTCATAAAATTTTGGGTCCGCCACTATCAGGAAGTGCTATGATTGCCCCAGCCAAAGCAACCACACTCCAGGGGCTTTCAAAATATTTTTTATTTAAGTTGAGCTCCCAGGCATTATACTTCTTACCGTAGTGATTTTGGATTTCTTCAAAGATACCCATATAGTTTTCTCCAAATGGTTCAACCATGTCATCTGTCCTTGTCTCTTTGAAGAGTTTACTACGTCTTCATCTTTGCCAGACAAATTATTAAGTATTCTGTTGTTGCGCAACTCCTTCACATCTTCAGCTCGAACCATGAGTGAAGCAAGGAAGTACATGTAAGTGGAGACCTCAAACTTATTGTTGAGAGAATTTATAGACAATTCATAAGCTACCAAGTTTAAAACTTATATACTGTCAATTTGTCCACACCAATGAAGGAAAGCTTTAATGTTCCACGACTGAAATTAATGTCCTTTAAATAAAATCTACCACTAGGCTTTAACTTAATCCCAGCTTCTTTAAGCTCCATAGCACTAGGAAAGGAAGGCATTTTGAAGGTGTGAGCATTATACGAGAGGATATGAAATAGCACAGCTATGAGGCATAATAAAATACCATCTAGGATATCTATAATTTTGATTGGTGACTTCTCAAGTGTCCGCACTACAAAGCTAGATGCTTTTTGAAATGAAGTTGATGGGATTAAGCTTGTCCTCATTAGGTCGAGAAGAAGAGGGGCGTCATCTGGTGGTAGCCGCACCTCACCCTCTACTAAATTGTTGGTAACAGTCACAACAAATATGAACTTATGGATTGATTTCCTCAGTTTTTGACTGTTTTCACTTGAGTTTATTACCAACTCCAGAAAATTCATATGGAAGTTGGTTCTCCAACAATAATAAATCCGTCGTAAATTTGATTTCTTCAGTGGCACCTTGTAAAGTTTTCAATCGCTTTGACTTAAAAGTTTCCAAACGCTTAAACTTAATTCTCAGCTGCTGCTAATTGGTTATCAACATGAATGAAATGCAGCACTGTACAACCATCTATAAGAAACATCCAGCCAAGCTCGTCTTCATCATAGCACCCTGTAGCATTTTACTCATAGCTTCTTCTCAATTTCATCTCCCTTATAATGTTGACATGTAGATCTTCCTTCTTCACCCCAAGTTCTTTACGATGGCAGCAAATTTAAGCTTCATCTCTTGTGTCACTTTGAGATTCTTATTCTCATTTTGATAAGGACCAATTGAGACCATCGTTGGTTCAAAGTACCTCTTCAAATTCTGATTCTTGCGCATCACATCTGATACCTTTGTTATCCTTGGTTTGGTATTTGGCTTTTAATCACCCGCCATCTCCTCTATTAATAGACTGTCTAAGGATTTGAGATTCTTCTTAGCATTATTGCTCAACTCCTTGCCCTTGCTCTCAATCATTTCGTAACTACCTTCGCTTGTTTCACTAGCTTGTTTTGGTATACCAATCAAAGGAGCTGTTTGTTGTGCCTCCATGGAAACAAGCTCATGATCATTTCCAGACATTTTAGATTCTGTTTTTCAAACAATTGATTAAATATGCATGTATGATTCTACTCATAACATGCATATTTTTGTAGGGAGAAACTTTTTACTATTATATGACGGTTACTACTTCCACATCCTAGTATTCGTTATTATCATTTTAATTTCCAGAAAGATTTGATATGTATTTAGTAATCAATTGTAGTAGATGTTTGAGTATTAGATTTTCACTTTGTTTACTATAAGTTAAATTTTCATGGTTATTTACTCAGATGTTGAATTTCTACTTTATGCAACCATCTAGAAGAGTTTTCATAACTTATAAATGTTTATTGATAATAAAGAATTATCCTTGTGAACTAATTCACATGTGGAAGATGTAATTCTTTTTTTTTAAGTCAAAATGAAAACTTCAAAATTTACAAGCAAAAATGGAATCCTTTATTCTACTAAAGATTAGTGTTGTCCATCTTATTTGGAACGATGATGAGATTCAAATCATTCAAGTGTCTGACGTTGGGTAGAAACACTAGTGTATTATACAATTAGTATAATTACGTTGAATAAGACCAAGTGGAAAAAGGCTTGAGGTTAACTACCGTAGCTCAGTCATGTAGTTGCTGTCACTATTACATGTATACTTTAATTCTAATGATTATCAGCTTGTATGCATGGGGCTTTTTCTTTTTTAGTCATGTTTGGTTTTACTTATATTATTGGTTAGTTCCAAGCTTCTTTGAATATGAACTTTATGGAACGACAAAAAAGACTTTCATGATCTGGATACTAGGCATATGATGACACCTTAAGTTTTTTCAAGTACTTGGATAATAAAAACCAGAGCCTAAGTATTCACTTTGTGAATCTGACCATATTCTTAATGTACAATGAGTAATGTTGTCAATATTATCCATTCAATGAAAGATGGTAACTCAAGGAGAAATGTGTAATAAGAGAGGTAATACTGTAATTTTATCTCTCTAATTATGATATTACGTTAGAGGTGTTTATGTGTTATGGTATATGGTAAATGAATCAAGCTAATTAAATAGTTTATAAGCTTTATATATCTATTGTCATTTAACCTGTAGGTTGTTCAACTTAGCCCAACTTTCGATTGCATTGGACCTCTTTTTAAATTTTTAGATATTAATAATTTTGTTATCATGTACAATTACTAAAAAGGTTAAAGAAAACCTATTTGAAGGGAGAGAGAGCTTCAACTCATCAACCTTTCAGAGTCGAACACAACATCTATAGCGAACCTAGAACCTGACGACATCTTTAATTACCCATTAAATTTTAAGAGAACAAACATTATTCCTCCTAAGGCATTTTGTTTAACGTTTGTTCCCCTTTTGAAGAGTTTCGTGTCCACTTATTCTTGTTAAACAGACTAATTAACAAGTAATTGGTGATATGAATTTGAGTAACTCTTAATTGTGATTGCCATACAATAGTTTGTTTCTTGAGAAAATTTCTATTGTGTTTGTCCATATTTCTGTTTATGAATGATTAAAATTTGTGCATTGAGGACTCTTCAGGTGAAGAAGCAAGATTCTGGACACATAAATAAAATGTAAATCTATACAATCAAGTTTTATTCAAATTACTATTTCTCAACGATATAAAAATTTAACTAAATTATGAAGTCAACTTATTGCCTTAAATATTCTTTTTTTTTTTCCAATAACTTTTCCATTGGAAATAATTAATAATTAGTGTGTAATCTCCTCTTATAATTAAATCAAATTTCTTCCCTATTCTAAAGGTAACTCTTAGATTACAATTAATGTTTAATATTTAAAAGTCAAAGAATTACTATAATATATATATATATATATATATATATATATATATATATATATATAGTTAAACTTTTAATTCTCTTCTCATAAATAATTTATTGGTTCTTACACTCCATGCTTTTTTATGATCATTTTAAAATTGTTATGAATGTCATTTTGTTTATTATTAATTTAATATAAATTATTTCATAGTTAATTAATTTTTTACTTTAAGTAGGTCTAGTAGGAAATATGATTATGAGTTTGTAAAATAGGGACGACTCTTCGAGTTAATTAAGTCACTCAGCTTTACTTTTTAGCATGTAATGCATTGAACCAAAAGGAAAATATCCACCATATAGCCTCTAGTTTTAAATATTTATTCTTTCAACAACTGAGCAAATTACATGATCATATCTGGTGCTTAACTTAAGAGTTAGTATAGAGCTAATTTTGGTTTAATATCAAAATAAAATAAATAATAACGATAATCTACCCAAATTATCATAAATTTTGAATCCAAATGTATATATTTAATTAATGATTGATAAATGGAAGGGGTGAAGAGTTAGTTTAGAGTTAATTTTTTTTCAATATCAAATAAATTATATAATAATGATAATCTACCCAAATTCTATAATAAATTTTATATTGCAAATGTATATATTTAATTAATGATTAAAAAATGGAAAGGGTGAAGATATAATGAATGACGTAGTAGTTTTAAATTTATATCAAGTTATTTGGGTTACATAATATATATATCAAGTTATTTGGGTTGCATGATATATTTTGGGATGGATTTTGGATTACATATCACTATTTATAAAATAAAATAAATAATAAATCAAAAGGAGTTGAAGTGGCCCTTCTTCTCATCCAGTAGTTGCTATATAATATGAAAAAGATAAAACTTAATGATGCAGTCTTAAATAATTAAGTTAATTCTGAAAATACTACAAATTTAATTTTAGAAATACTAAATATACTCTTGAAAATTCATTGATTAAAAAAATAAAAATAAAAATAAAAAAGGTTGGCTTAAGTACTTAATTAGGCACATTCATTGATTAAAAAAATTAGGACATACCTTAATGGTCAGTTAATGTAAGTGAGCTCCTGGATTGCACTTCTTTGGACCTCGAACTTAAAGATCACAGTTACAGCAGTGACTGCGACAGGAAAATATGGCGTCTAAGAAATTACAAAGAGAAAGTCGTATGTGAATGGAAAGACTGTTACACACAAACACAAACTTTTATCAAAACATAAATCCAAGAAGCCAAAAAGAAGAAATTTGTAAATGGGAATATGAGCTTTTTGCTTCTAACTTAAAGACAGAAAAGGTTCTTGTTGACCTGGGTCTATCATATTAGGTACTGTTACAAAATAAGGTGGATGTCCACCACATATCATATGCCAACGAATTAAATATGGTTGTGCAAATAGTTATATGGGTGGCTGAATACTAGGACACTTTTCCTTCGTCTACAACTGCTTCGGATGAACGCAAGTGGATGTTTCAAAGGCAAAAATTAAATTGATTGGCCAAAGGGGGTTGCGGAACTTGTAGGATTGGACAAAAACTTGGCGTCCTTTCAACCGTTCGTTTGTTAGGATTTGGGAAAATTTATGTCCAAGTGGGTAGCATTTTTTTTTTAAAATAGGTCCACTTGTATTTTGTGTATTATTCAGCCCCTCAAGTAATGAGAAATCCCACCTAGTCTCTCTCTCTCTCTCTCTCTCTCTCTCTCTCTCTATTTCTTCTTTTCTCATATCTTTCACTATTTTTATTTGATTGCTTTCTTTTATCTTTCAGCCCCACTATATTTTATTCATACCAACTCTTTACATATTAGTCTAGTACTTCAAGCAACTCTTTTAGTAATATTTTATTATTTCACTATGTCAAATGTTTGTTGTTTATCAATCTGTTTGGCTTCATCCAGTGAGCTACACACACACACACATATATATATATAGTGCAAGTGGATGAACTTTTCACCGCCACCAGCCAACATTTCTCGCTAAAATGGCCCTCAAGTAATAAGAATCCCAACCTAATTAATCTCTCCATCTTTCTTTTGTCTATTCCTCCAATCTTTTACTATTTTTATTTGATTGCTTCCTTTTTATCTTTCAGCCCCGCTATATTTTATACGTAACAACTCTTTACATGTTAGCCTTATACTTCAAGCGACTCTTTTAGTCATATTTGGTTATATCATTAAGTTAGCCTAATACTTCAAGCAACGCTTTTAGCATATTTTCTTATATCACCAAGTCAAATGTTTGTTATTTATCAATCTGTTTGGCTTTATCTAGCGAGCAAATATTACTATATATATATATATATATATATATATATATATATATATATATATAAAATAGAATTTGAGCTATATTTTTAGAAAGGGAAATTAGAATTTTGAAGAGGAAAATGAATGAAGACATCTCAATTTGTTACTGAATGTAAAGAAGATTTCTTTCTATATTCTAGAAAAAGTAGCAGTTAGCTACATAGTGGACTAAACAACAACACTTTAATTAATTTTTAACAAAGGGGGTTCGGACCTGTGACCATTGGTCATGGCGACTCTAATGCTATGTTAAGTTTATCACTTTTTTACAAAGTTTAAGTTTGTAAATGTAGACTTAAATTGAGCATTTAATTATCTAATATTGACAATAAGCTTGTTAGATATGTGCCCTAAGAGTGATTGATATTTTCTATAAATTTATAAAAACATTATTAATAAATAAAGTCATTATTTATTTTACTCAAATATGATTGTATCAATGACTAAAGAGTTCAAAGTTTATCTATTGATAAAATTTTATATATATGAGACATAGAATTTTATCATAACTTAAAACTAGTTCACACTGTATAAATTAAAGTTGGGTGCTTTGTTAGGATAAAGTTGTTGTATGGTTTGCCTTCAATAGGGAAACGGTGAGTCGCTAATCATTTGAAGTGGAGACTTTAGGAGAAAGACGCTTATGCATTATGAATGCATTGAACATGATCGCGTGGAATTATAAAATTTTGTGGAAATACTGTGATCGAATATGAATTATTATAACCGAGCACTAAAAGCATTCATTCCTTAATCCTGAGTGGATAGTGTACCTTTAATACGCAGACTGTGATCTTCGATTAGAATGAAAAGTGAGATCTAAATAAAGGTCAATACTTTAGTTAGTTGGGATTGTAAGATCTGTTTATTAGCAGACACTATAGAATTTATGACTCCTAAGGGACTGCAAATACCACCTTAATGGTTTTACAAGGTTTTATGTGATTGAATCTTGGTCAAGTGTCTAATGAAATATTATTCATTAAACTAAGATTTATTTGAATAAATCTTAAATCACTTAAATAGTGTAAAACTGGTATTAAGGTTTCAAAATATAATTGGGGAGATAAAACAGTAAATTATACCTTGCTCCAATTGTTAGTATACTATGAAGGATAATTATATAAACATGTTTCTCAATAGATAGGGCTTAAAGAAATAATTTAATCTGATTAGATTATTAAACTTTATGTTTATAATATTTAATTCAAAAGTATAGTTTTGGACCTATAGTGATATGGATCAAAGTTAATAAGTGAGATTCACTACAGTTAATAAAATAATAGGATATTGGGTCAAATTTATTGGAGTTTGTAATTAAATATGTCCATCAATGTCTCCTGAGTAATTGATTAAATCATCTGACCATGTCACTGGATTAAGAGAAATAATTATTTGAGATTTTGTTGAGAATAAAATTTCAAAATATTAAATTAAATATGTAGTTGGGCTTAGTATTTAATTAAACAAATAAGCTAATAGACTTGATATTTAATTAATCTTATTAATTAAATAAAATTATTGGACTGTCGAGCTATTGGGCCTTTTGGACTTATTAATTAATTAATATGATTAATTAATTAAGAGTTCAATTTAGAATTAAATAGGTCTTATAAATATTTAATTTGAACTCAAATATATAAAAGTCTAATTAGATTTATATTAAGTTTGTAGAAACATAATTAAATACTAAGTCCAATTAGATATATACGAGGATTAAAAGAATCCTAATAAAATTAGAAGTTCAAAATTATAATTTAACATGGAAACAAGGAAGGTATATAAATAATTAGGATTTCAATCAAAAACCTTAGAAAGTAATGGGACAAAAAATGTGAACAAGCCCCCTGCCATGGAGTTTTGCCCAACCTTCAGGCCTTCTACCTTGAGCCAAAACGCAAAAGCTTCTAGGGTGCCTTTGGGTTCATGTTTAAGCTGCCTACGCCTCCTAACTTATTTCCTTTGTGTTTTTAGGTAAAATTCAGTCAAGATACACTCCCACAAGTGTTGTTCTAATGATTTTTAAGCATAGTTAGGAATAAAAGTGGTTAGACAGCACAAAATTTTTTGAAAGCTTGTATTTGCTAGATCCTAGTCCCGGAGTTGTTTTCACTTCTTTGATCCGATCATATCTCAGACCGGGTTCCAACAATTGGTATCAGAGCCTCATTTCCTCCACTAAAGAGCGAATAAGGTATTTATTCAAAACTGATTTTGGGATTTGATGACATGTTATATGATGTAGTATTTATTTCTCTTAAGAATATTGTATGATTTCATGTGATGAATTGTATATAATGATTTGTATGGGTGAATACTTGGCCTTTTAGAGATTTCTTTGTATTTTTTTTATTGGTATGTAATTATTGAGCAGTGGCCCTTATGCCACTCGATTACCCTCTGTATGTGTTAGATTTGTGTAGTTTTATTTTTGTGGTTAGTGTTCCTAGAACAAAACTAGTTTGTATTTATTTAGTATATTATATATTAAATTTGATGTAAGAACACTAAGCATGAGAAGGAATTATGTTGGCTGAATTTGGAAAACATGAATGAGGGGTATAAGGTTCTAGGCGAAAGTTGTTTACTCCAAATCCAAGGCACTGCCCTAAGGGTTTGTGTCCACGGGTCTAGAGGGCTTCCCTTGCCCATGTGGCTGGCCCAAAGCATGGCTTACGCCATCTGAAGGAGGTTTGAGGGCCAAAGCCCTAAGGCCGTGGGATTTAAGCCCACAAGATCATGGAGCAAAAGCCTAAAATATGAGCCTTCTATGTTTTGGGCCTTAGGGGGCTGTTTTGGTAAAACGGATAGCCCTAGAACAAGTCCACGACATGATGGATTGAAGGCCTAAATTTAAGAAAGCCCTAAGGTCAATCAATTAGACCTAAGCCCAAATGCGAAGAGCCTAAGTCCAAAGTGTTTGATTGTTGTTGTTTAAGCTTATTGGGCTATTGGGTTTTGGTCCATGGGCCTAGCTTAGTGGTTTATCACTAAAGTTTGGTTTAATAGGTTTGTTTATGATATCCAATAGCTACTAGGCAGCAAAGAGATTCATATTTTTGGGCTTGTTGGGCTTATCTAGGCTCTAATCTAGATTAGTTCAAGGAAGTTCACGACAAATCCAAAAATAAGATTATCTTATAAGTATATGAGTGTCAAATTAATAAAACCTGGTAAGATCGGGGTCGATCCACGAGGAAGGGAATTTAGCGGTTCAAACTAAAAGATGAGCAAATATAATATGAATGATTTAAATAAATAACAAGATAATATTAACAAATATAAGTAAAGATGGTAGGCGATATTACCGACTATTCAAATGTAAAACAAAAACAAAAGTTGTTTAAATCATCCATGAAAATAGGTAGTAAAACCTACCATAACAAATAAAAGAATTAAGTTCATAAATAATAAACGAGAATAAATGAAATACACAAGTAAGAGAAACTAATACAATAACAATGAAAGCTTAGGTTAAGGGAATTGCCCTTGATATCTCAAATAAGGATAAATAACCCAATTGTAACTCGATTGGAATCCACACATCAAGGAGGTTTCAATCGTAAGATATGTCATTTAAGCCTATTTTAATAATATAAATTGTATTTGTTCTTATCAATATTTATACCACTTCTTATAAATGGGTTTAAACATCCAATATGTTAATAACCATATGTCTACAATAAATTAAAGTTCCTAACTAGAGTTGTATCGACAAGGAAGAATCATATGACATCTAGAAAGGATCTAAACAATTGATGTACTAATGATTGTCTACAATGGATCAAGACCTCCACTTTAGGATTGATGTCAATATTGATTAAGAAAATAAATATAAAAATAAACAACTCAAAATTATAATTATTAAGCACATGTCAAGGGTTAAAATATCCTTATTCTCATATCAAGGGTTTCACCCTTTTAACTTAGCAAAAGAGAATTTAGCAAGACATTATGAAAAAAAGAAAACAAATTGCAAGAAAAAGAAGATTTATTAATAATATTGAGAGAAAAAACACATGAGAGAAAAACACAATAATAAGAGATCCCAGTCAAAGTCAACATGTCCTAATGGGTCACAATACACCTCTATTTATAGATACATTAAGGGACGAACTTGTCAAATTACAAACGGACAATTGTAAAATATCTTATTGATAATTTGGATCATCATGTGTATCGATTTTGACCACCGATTTTGGCACAAATTATTTAGAATTTTGATCACATGTCTTCATGAAAGTTGTAGATATTCCTCTCAGCTTTCTAAAACATCTTGATTCATACAATTTGGATATGTATATAAAGAGATATGGTTAAAATACAGAGGCATTGTCAGGCTAGGCCGAAAGTGCAGATGAGTTCACTTCAAGCTTATTTTTTATCCACAAAGATCACGAATTTCATGATGCTTGTGAAATATAATCTTGTAGATAATTTAATCAGTTTTTCAACAAATCAAGATTTGTACCAATCTGATCTATAAATAGAAAGTTATGTCTATTTTTTTGAACTTGTAACAAAAACAAAAATTAAGATGAAGTTAATTCAAAAGATGTAAAGACTACAAATATGCTTAAGTTGAGGAATTTAATGACACTATTAATACAATATGATGAATTAAGCTCTTATTAAGCATACATATTTGAGTGTTCATCATACCTCCCAACCAGTTTATTGCTAGTCTCTAGCAATTAAAGCTTTATTATTTAGAAGTGATTTATAGAATTTTACATCCAAGGTTGTCATTATTGCACTCTTCTTGATTTTATCCAAATAAACAAACTATCAATTGATTTTTTTTGTTTTTTCTTTTTTTTTTAAAGACTCATGTATCATTCAGTCAAGATATTAACAAACCTTTTTTTGTGCTTTATTGACATATAACTATGTGGCTTTTTAGAAAGAAGCTATATCGGTTCTAATATTTGTTAAAGTTAACATCCTTAGGCAGGGGACATTCATTCATCATTATTTGAAACAATGCATCTTTAACCCATGTAGCGAGCCTTAAGCTAATGACTCCCATACTAGTTGGCCTTAGGGTATTAGGTGTTAAGACACCCCTATGAGCTTAACGACTCGAGTTGTCGATGCTTTAGTTTTGCTTAGAAACTTGTGGATAATACAATGTTCAATCCTTTTAAGTTTTCTCTTTAATCCATGTAACGAGCTTTGTGTCATTAGCTCCCAAACCAGTTAGTCTTAGGGTATTAGGTGTTGAAGCACGCCTCGAGCTTAATTGCTCGAATTAAGGAGGTTACGAGACCAAACTTATCCATAATTTTTTTCTCACTTTTTTCTCTCTCTTTTTTTTTTTTTTTTTTTACTTTGCCCTTCCTTTTGTTGTTATCCTAAATAAAACAAAGGAATTCAAATATTGCAACATTTCATTTTGCAGCCCACAATCATGCATCAAGGTATGTGTATGTGAAGAAAGGTTTATGAATACTTGCTTAATGAGTACATGAGCAAACAATTTATTAAATGATAAGGTTGTGAGAGTTCATAGATTTGAATAATTCAAAGTGAAGTGAATAAGACATCTTTATTATAAAATTTAAAAATCTAAACTAAATAATATTAAGTTATCTAAAATGAGTCTTCAAAAGTGTAAAATCAAAATAAAATGGCAAATTAGTTAGAATGGGCTTCAAGAGTTTAAAATGGCCCTCTTTACTCCGTCATTTCTGACCCAAAATGCGTCTCAAGAGGATTTGAACTCTTTACACCGCACTCTGAATCTAATTACTAGCACACTTTTTTTTTGTAAGAAGAAAATATAAGACACACTTATGTCTACTATCCTTTTCCCCCCCAAAAATGAAATGTTGTCCTCAATCTTTAAATGTGGAGAGATAAAGTAGAAGATACATTACCTGAAGCTTTAGTTATTCAAAAGAGACGACCTGAAAGATTGTAAAATAAAATATTACAAATAAAATACAAGACAAGAAAAATTACAAACAGAGATTCAGATCCAATTTGCACTTTTTTTTGTCCCTTTAACCAATTAATTTAAGTTATAGCTAGGTCAGGTTCATACTCGACTGTTTGTAATTTGTCAAGTAATTCACTAGCAGTAGTGGCAAAAATAAGGATCTATCGCACTGAATAAGGGATAAAATTCTGTTTTACAACTGTATCAGCAAAACGTATCAAAGGATCAAAGAAATTTTTAACATTCAACAAACTTGTGGGTTTTTTATGGAGATTCAGTTGAGCCCAAGAGGCAATTTAAAAAATTCTTTCGAAAGTATCAAAGCCACCTGGTAGAGTAATAGAGGTATCCGAATCGATAAGCATATATGTCATGTGTTAATGCATAAAGGAGACCTGTAACTCCTGCCCAACTGTTTTTCCAATGATACTTTCTACAACCAAAACATTAGGAATAACATCTAAAACTTGATTGCCTCCTACGAGTACAGCTGTTGACACATAACACATTAACCCGAGGCTACCTCCCCCATAAACTACATGAATTTTTTTTTTTTTATCTAATAGTCTACTACGATAATTTGCTATTACTCTAATTTTTCACTTTTTTCAGGTCGAGATCCACAAAATATACATATCTTTTGGATTCGATGTTTTGAGGTTCCCTTTATGTTTTTGCAACTCTCTAACTATATGTGTGAAGTGAAGAATAGAGATGTAATATTTATGGAGTGTAAAAAGGTACTCTAATGATGACATCTATATAGGTAGCTCAGCTGTTTGTTGAAAAAGTTTGACAATAAAACATAGAAATTAAAAAAAAAATGATAGGAATAAGATAACATAAATGCATAAGTCAATCGAAAGATATAAATTAAAAAATGACAGCAATAAGACATAAAAATTCAAAAATGATAACACACATGCATATGTATGGTAGTTGTGACTGTGCCTCACATCTTCTTCTGGTTTTACGTCCAAAAACGGCTTAAACACCTTCTATGAGTTGGGGATATGCTTTCCATCCAGTTTTTCTATAGACTAGCAAACATGATCGTTTTGAGTCAGATTTTCAAGACTATAACGTTCCTGCTCTTATTGAAATTGTATCCATAATTTCAAAATTTCACGCTGCACAATTCCACAAGAGCCAATTAGATATTATCCAAAGGCTTCTTACTCAGTCAATTCTTGATGAATTGTAGCTTATCCTCTCGATTGTTAGACAAATATCCCAAGGAGCGACAATACTGGTTATAAGTCCATCTTGCACATTTGTGACAAACTTGTAATCTTTTCACTTTCGCTTTTTGGCGTAAGAGTTTTTTTCCTAAACCTGGCATGTAAGAAACTAAATTATCTAAAAATTCACAAGAAAATCGAACCTTAGCTTCAATTAACCATCTTAAGTCGGTGGGAATACTCCTACGCATCAACATCCTTGGTCTTTCTGCGTGAGCTTTGTAAATTTTAAGCAAATCATTTTGAGAAAGAGAGGGAAAACGTCTGTGCAGATTCGAGAGAATTGTATCCATGTGAAGAAATGAGAGAGAAGAAAAGAAAATGAATGTAAGGTGAGCAACCGTTTTTAAGGAATTGAAAAACCGACTTTAAAAGTCGTAGAATATCGTATCCGCCACTTGATCAGGAAATAAAATACAAACGCACAACTAAAATAAAAGCACATAAAAAATAAAAACAAATTAGAATTGATAGCAAAAATCAAGAATAAAAATGAAAAAATGGCACAAACAGATAAAATTTTATCGATCATGATAAAAAAAAGGCCAAAAGAGGAATATCTTCGAAAGCGATTTACCACGGTCAAAAGTATGTCATTGAGGTGGTACCTATATTTTTCCTTTATTTATGAGAATGGAAGAGTTTACCACTGTTTGAGTTTGTTTGTCCTTGAAGCATGCATTCTGTAGTGTGGATGTTTCTTTCTGTCTTTTTTGAAAACATGGCTCCCAACTCTTAATCTCCTTCACCTGTACAAAATCAAGTAATGAAAATTCTTTAGAAGCAATGGGCTCTAGTAGCATACTTGGTTCAAATGAACTGGTTAAAATGATTTCTGAAGGATTTAAAAGATTTCCATTTTGAATATAGTCTTCCACATTAGTTTTTAATCTTATTAGCTTCCTCATTTTCATCATGCTTGAAAAATTCATTAATGTCAAAATTTTGGTTAAGTTCCTTTGCATGATGAAATGAGGGCATAGGTGATGATTCAGTCTTTTCCTTGTTAGGTGTAGGTTTATTAACCTCTTCCTTACCCTTTGGGATTGATTCATCATCTTTCTCGTAAAGGTTAAGAATATGTTCTTTATCAACTTTACCATTGTGAAGAGTACTGATCGAAACTTTGTCTAGATGTTAGCCACTTGAATTACTCAAATGTGGATTGATGGGGTTTGGCTCTAGGAGATGGAAAGTCACCTTTCTACCTTTCTCATGAGTACTAAATACAAATGCAAGTTCTTTAATAGCATCATTCAAGTTTGTCATAGTCTGCGCAGTTTGATTATTAAAAGCCTCTTACTTTGCAATGAATGAATCTAATGTTTTTTCAAGATCCTCATACGGTGCATGATCATGAGATTTTTGAAAATTTTGATATGATTGAAAGGGAGGTTGGTAAGATTGTGTATGATTATCATTCCTCCAATCAAAATATGACTATTTTTCTATAAAAAATTATAGTTTTGTGTGTAAAGATTATGATTTGACCTTTGAAAAGTGTTTAAAACATTGGTTTGCTTATTGAGACCTTTCCTAAAGGTAGACATAATTGGGCAATCATCCGTAGGATGATCACCAATATTACAAGTGTGACAGACAATTTCTTGCATAGACCACATTTTTAGGCCCTCAACTTTTCTAGCTAGGGATGCAAATTTAACATAAAGATCATGATTTTTCCTA